>CM073776.1:76755455-76975965 GCA_037158775.1 Hetaerina titia | reverse complement strand
ATATAAAAGAGGGGGAAGATTTTCAAATAAGGGTGGAGGGAAAAAAAGAGAATTTGTGCTAAATTGTGTTTATGCTTAACGTGAGAGGATACAATTTTTTTTGCAAGATGCAATTCTGTTAAGCAGATTTTTATAATCAATGAGAAAAATTGAATAGGCCACCAAGAAGACGTGAAATCATATCTCTCAATTTTGGTGAATTTACACCGATGGGAATAGCCCTCGTAAGTTTGAGTTTTACTCTATAACGGTTAAGCTCCGGCCTTCACTACCCGTGAGGTCAGTACTGCCAAAATTCTGAACGCATAACGATAGTATTACAGTCGCAGTAGGTAGTACTTTGTAAATTAAACTCTGCTTTGTTTCAATACTTGTTGAATATCCGTTCATTTAGCGGGCAATTCTCAACTGACTCGCTTGAATTCAAACATCTGGTTAATTGCTAGACATTTGATACCTTTACACCTCGACACATACCCCTCACATGTTACCAAACTTCATCCAAATATATCGCTAAACATAAAGAAACATTTCAACCTGGTATCGGGCCCAACCCTCTGAATATTCATCTTAAGGAATAAGACAAACTATGTAAATTCACACAGTTATTGTCAATACGGTACTACCAGTGGCATCTTCAAACCTGAAGATGTCACCTATATGATGAAACCGTTAGTACCATATTAATGAAAAAATTTATGAATTTACGAAGTTTGCCTCATAAAAAGTATTCATAGATTAGTGGTATTCGAGCTAAGACAAATAGCCAGTTACCCTCTGGATTAACCAGGTCAAAGGACAGTTGAAAATTCCGCAGTGCTGATAATATGTAATTTATAGAGGCGGTAGTGCAGATACAATTATTAGAGACGATCAAGACTTTAGGTTATTTGCGTCATTATGGTGGGTGGTACGGTTTTCAATAAACAGGGTGACGGTGGAGAGAAATCCGGCTTCGACGCCAGCGAATTCTATCAACGAAAAACACATAGGTGGTCATAATTTAACGATCCAACTTACAGAATAAGTACTCCACTAATTGCTTTCCGCATGGCACCAAAATACGATCAGAAGGTAGTTGAAAACTTCCATTTCTACCAACGCCGAGAGTCGAATCCGAGGGTCTGGGAAGCCAGTGAACTAGCCTTGTACCGACCCATCCCACCAGCTCCCCAACGAGCCCCAGTAGTTTGATTGATAACTATTCCTCGTTGTTCCCGAATCATTAGCATTAGCTAGTAATCGTCATGTATATTAATTTGTAAATCGTGTAATAGGATATCTTTGTATAAAATAGAAACTTTAAGATTTAAAAATGAGCGTTAGTTTTTTGTCAGGAACAAACAAAGATTCCAACATTAGAAAATTATTTGCATTCGAGCAATGATTGGCACTGACCTAGCAGGAAACGCTAACAGCTTGCAGATATAAGGGACAGTACTCATGACAGTGATCATTAGTGTGTATAAAACATTACGCCTTCCTTTTCTATGAGTACGCATGTCTCTGTTTTCGAGGGAGGTATAAGCATGGAGTGAGAGGTAGGACGAGGATAAACCATTTACCATACTCCGCGCGTCAAGCCACCCCGAGGCAAGCGTGAGAGAAAAGTGGATGCGGCAGGTGCAAGACTCCCGGCGAAAACATTTGTAACGCGGGATTAATCGGATGAAAAGGTGCATCCGCGGAGTCGTAGAACCCGGAGGACATGGGCCTTAGGAACCCCTCGGGGGTGGAACTTTGACGGTGCGCGGCCGTTTGTTCAAGTCATATCTACGTATGATACGCGACGCCTTCTTCTCCTATTCCCAACAACATTTTTCATCGACGGCTCTCTGAAAGCCTCACGGGTAAACGATCCTTGCCTGCTAGATCAAACGGAAACTCGGATAAATATTCGCCCACTGTTTTCCTCATCTCTCGGGTGGGAGCACGCGCATACACTGCAAATATTTATCTTGAAATAGCAATAAGAGATAGGCACCGTATCAGAAGAGATATTACATATTAATTACATCCGAGCTAATGAAAAAACAAACCATCGACACTAATACTAAAAAAAATTTTTACGTTAGGGCCCAAACTTCGTTTGCACGAGCGTCTAAGCTTATTAAAATGATTCTCATCAGAAAATCCCCGCTAAATTTTAAAAATTATGCAAATGTGGGAACTCAAAAACCAACCTCTCGGATTACTTTCTCACTCAACACTCTTAGGCCATCTGAAAGTATGGGGTAACGGTTAGTGTGATTACAGTCATAATCACAGATTAACCAAAAACTGTTAGTTAAATTCCTTTTTCATTGAAAAATTTATTTTTGATAAGAAGAAACGTTGTTTTCCTGCATAGCCATAAATATTCATTACAAATATAGAAACGGCAATAACAGTTTCATATCAAACGCTTTACTAACTTATCGAACTGCATGGATGCCAATATGGTTGTGCGTTGGATTACGAGAGAATTGAGACTGGTTGGTAGATCAAATCAGTGAATTGCCTCCGAATACCTACAGCTATAAACAATTTTCGTGATTTTAAGATTACCAAAGCTTTATGGGGAACCAATATCCTGACAGTGTAAGAAACTCTCTTTTGTCGGACATGAATACAGGCAGCCTCACCTAAGGAAAGAATTGGAAAAAGATCTTGTTGTAAAAGCTGAAGAGAAATATACCCAAAAAGTTTGTTTAATGAACAGAATTATATATATTTTAATGGCTGTTTTATTATATAAGCAGTGTTTTAGCTGAATAAGGGTAGGCCGCGAAGGCATTAAAAAGAGACTTTTAGTTAAATAAGGTTTCACAAAGAGGATTAAAATTTTAATTGAAGAATTAAAGAAATTATAAGTGAAACCCTAAATGTGGCTCCTTTCTTTGTCTGGCTCTAAAACTTAGTCACTGAGAAAGGGTAAGCGACTTAAGAAAGGGTTTGGGGAATAATAGAAAAATGAAATGGACAGAAAGGAAAACAAACTAAAAAGTTCTAGGTGTGGTAGGAATAGAGAAATGGCTGTTTGGAGAATTTTAAATAAGACAGAAAAATTGGACGCAGGACAAAATGAATTAAAATGGAACGTTGTAAAATGTGACCAAGGAACTACAATAATAAGAGAATTTTGGACAGACAACATAGAGTGCAAATTAACACGCATTTTGCATGGAATGTAGAGAAGTAAAAGATTAGTGAAAAAGTGGGTGACAACTGGTTTATTTTAAACATATTGTCCTAAGATGTAAGGCGACGTGTTTACACGTGTTTTTAGAAGATTGGTATTTCTTAGTTCATAGATCAATAGAAAATCTATTTTTAACGATGGAATAATAAACAATTTCTAACTAATCAATCCAAACGATAAATGCAACAAATCATATAAGGCTTCCCAACTATATAGATTTTTTTTTAAATAGATAAATTACAAAAGATGCAAAAAAGGTTAACATGCTTCGTCTGAAATAAAAAGGCCAAAAAATAATTGTGGTGGCGCTCCAAACTGCAGAAACTGCTAAATGCGCGTAGTATACGAAAATTAAAAAAATAACTAAAAGACAACATGGAGAGGACTAATGTCAGCCTATTGAGTACATTTTTGATGTTTCATAGGTTCAGCCATCATTGCTGGGAAAACTGATTGCAAACATAGTTCGACTCATTTTTTCCAAGCAGGTCACCCAACCACTTTATGGCTATATATTTCACTAGTATGACGTCAACAGTTACGCAATAATTATAAAAACAGTAGAGACAAACGTTATTTCGATTACAACGAAAATATTTATTTCACATATTTTTCAGTTCCTATTCATGGCAAATGACAAGAGCCTGGAAAAGATCAAATATTTAGAAGACACAGGTGAATGTGTTCACTACCTGGACACAGTTTGCTTGCAATATAGATCCATAATTTCGTCGGTCTTTATTTTTAGCTCCTGTGGTACTTTGATACGTAAAACGTAGTCTATTTGAGCGATAAATCGCGCTCTTATCTTTATTTCGTTCACAGAATAATTTCATTCATAAATTTACCAACAAATATTTTTCTAACCAATTAATATAACAAACACAAACATGAATAACACACCAATTTCACATTTTCAATGTTTTGATCGCAAAATATTTCCCAGAACAGGCGCCAATTAATTGCAGATTACGAGAAGCAGCCAGACCGTTGAAAGGGAAGGAAGTTAATTTTCTCCTTCCTAGTTACAAAACCGTCTCGGTCAAATCGGGACCACCTGCGATCGTGAATCGGGCAGAATTAATTATTCATTCACCGCACCACCGTCAAGTTTTTCATGATATCTGTTCAAATAATATTTTGATCAATTTTCTCACATAATTCCAGGTGGTGTTTCATGCAAGTAGATATGTATGTATGCACGCATGAGTATTTTATGTTTTTGTGTGTGTATATATATATATATATATTATTAGGTAATCTACCGGTTAAGGTAGGTTTTTTTTTGGATGGACACAACTATCAAATAAATATTTTGTAACTCCAAACAAAACCCAATCCAGTAACCTAAACTAAATCACGTCCCTCTTCATCTCTGTGTACTTCTTTCCTCCCTTCATCCCATCCAACATCCCTATCCTGTTCCTACCCTTTCCTCGCTTGCCCAACATTCTCCCCTCTATTACCTTCTTCAACATTCCACCACCGCTCAGTACGCCTTTCATCCATTTTTCCTGCCTCCATAGGATTTCTCTCAACAAACCCCTCTCCTCACCCACCATCTCCAGTACTTCCTCATTTGTTTTCCTTTCGGTCCATTTCACCTTCTCCATTCTTCTCCACACCCACATTTCAAAAGCCTCCAATCTACTTCTATCCTCCTGCTTCAGTGACCACGTTTCCGCACCATACTATATATATATATATATATATATATATATATATATATATATATATATATATATATATATATATATATATATATACATACATATATACATATATACTTGGACAGCAACAAACAATTTTAGAACACATAAAAAGAACACTTAACGTTATTTCTTAATAATTCCGACGGAATTTTTAAGAGGTAACATGTGAGTGTTCGTTTTATCTGTTCTAATATTGTTTTTGCTGTTCAAAGGGTTAGAAATACATATAAAGAACGAAGAGCATCGGCTAGTCGAAAGATCCGGTGAAAAAGAAAATATTTTAACTTTATTCAAAAGTATTTTTATTATATTCAAAGATAAGTAAATATGTTTACGCTTGTGATCTGCTCGTTCCGCCTTCTCCACCTCTCCTGTGTTTGTCCTTCAGATGTGTTATTATTCCTCTTCCTGATATCTATTTCCTTGTGACTGAGTATTTGTTTGCTTGCCGCATGGCGGGATTTCGTACTGGAAGGAAGGTATGTGGGCGTGTATATATATACATACACATATTTATATATACATATATATATACATATATATTCAAGACCAAATCCCACCATACGGCGAACATATACGAGTATATATCTTCGAAATAGAACGCTCTTCGGTGACGCACAAATATATTAAAACACTGATATAGATTAAAAAAAAAGAACACAAATAAAGGACATTCACATATGTAGTTTTGAAGTTTCTACGGCACGACCGTCATCATCAGAATCAGATGATACGTTCGTGCCGTAGAAACTGCCGTCCCGTCAAAAAGTCAAAACTACATTTGTGAGTGCCCTTTCTTTGTATTTCAATGTTTTAAAAATCTATATAGGTGTTTCCAAAATCTACATCAGTGTTTATATATATATATATATATATTTATATATATATATATTTTTTCGTAAAAACTTTGATATGGAGCGTAGCTATGTATGGTGCGGAAACGTGGTCACTGAAGCAGGAGGATAGACGTAGATTGGAGGCTTTTGAAATGTGGGTGTGGAGAAGAATGGAGAAGGTGAAATGGACCGAAAGGAAAACAAATGAGGAAGTACTAGAGATGGTGGGTGAGGAGCGGGGTTTGTTGAGAGAAATCCTATGGAGGCAGGAAAAATGGATGAAAGGCGTATTGAGCGGTAGTGGAATGTTGAAGAAGGTAATAGAAGGGAGAATGTTGGGCAGGCGAGGAAAGGGTAGGAACAGGATAGGGATGTTGGATGGGATGAAGGGAGGGAAGAAGTACACAGAGATGAAGAGGGACCTGATGTAGTTTAAGTTGCTGGATTGGGTTTTGTTTGGAGTTACAAAATATGTATTTGATAGTTGTGTCCATCCAAAAACCTACCTTAACCGGTAGATTACCTAATAATAATAATAATATATATATATATATATATATATATATATATATATTTATATATATATATATATATATATATATATATATATATATATATATATATATATATATATATATATATATATATAAACACACAAACACTAAGACAACAAACACCACACACATAGAAACATAAAAGAAGGACACTTACATTGGATATTTACGTTTCGACGGCACGGCCGTCGTCATCAGAATGCCGTTGTCGGGGAAGAGCGGAGAGGACATGTGCAAGAGAAGGGTGACGGGAGGAGAGGTAAGGGGCCAATGGGAAGCGGACAAGGTGGGGGAGGGGGAAATGGCAGGGGGCGGTAGAGTTGCCGCGGTAGGGGAAGAGCTGGAAGGTCCCGGTCGTGAAGCGGCCGGGCCTTTAGCGGGGGACTTGGTGACCGATTCGCTCAGAAGAGTGAAGCGGTTCTAGGCAGCTTTGGATAAAATCCTTATATATATATATATACAAATGCATATATATACATACATATACACATATACATATATATAAATATATACATACACACACTCTTCTACATATATACAAGGAGGAGGAGAATTAAGGGGCCAATAGGAAGCGGACAAGGTGGGGGAGGCGAAATGTAGGCAGCATTGGATAAAATCAGTGGGCTTGGTTCAGCCCGGGGGGTTTAAAGGACTGGAGCACCCAGATATGTGCAATCTCGCGAGTTCTCACCTCTATGTTACTAGCGGAATTGGGAAGGATTTCAATCACTGAAACGGAGAAGCAGTCATCAAAAGACTGGTTGTGGGAAGCAGTGTGAGTAGGGATGGGATAATTAAGGAAGGTGGGAGATTTGGTGGAATAGCGGTGGTTATTCATTCGGAGGGAAAGGGTGGTCGTGCATTCACCCACGTAAAAGGCAGGGCAGAAGTTACAGGAGAGGCGATATATAAGGTTTTTAGAGGTGCAGGTGGCTATGGGTTGGGAGTTGGTAATAAGGGACGTGGAAGGTCTTAGGAGATGGCAGCATTTACAGCGTGGGCGGTTGCATGGTGCGGACAGGGGTGGGGAAGAGACAGGGGTGCTCGTAGGTGGTTTTATAGACTTAAAGATATCACGCAGGTTTGACGGGCGTTAAAATGAAACGGAGGGACAATGTGGGAATAAAGGTGATGTGGATTGACTATTGCTAATAATTGGGAAGAGTTCACGGATTATCTGTTTAATTTTGTGGGTTCCGGGGAAGAAAGTGGTGATAAGGTTAGGGCATTTTGGGCGGTTAGGTTTGGGGAGAGGAGTGTATTGGGTTGAAGGTTTGAGAATTTTCCTGTTGAGCAGTGTTTCAGGGTACCCACATTCTCTGAGAGAAACGTGTAACTGGTCAATGTATTTCCGTTTGGAGGGGGTGTTGTTGCAGAGACGGAGGCCGCGGACTGAGAGTGAGAAGGGGATGGAGCGTTTTGTGTGCGATGGGTGACAGCTATTGAAATGGAGATATTGTTGGGTGTTGGTCGGTTTAATGTGAACTGAGGTGTAAAACTTATTGTTCTGGAGATGAATGTCAATGTCTAGAAAGGTGAGATTTGAGTCTGATATGGAGGAAGTGAAAGAAACCGAGGAGGAGGAGTTGAGAGAGGAAATGAAGGATGACAAGTTTTCGCGTCCGTGGGACCAAAGGAGGAAAATATCATCAATATAACGGGCCCAGAAGAGTGGTTTAAGGGTTTGTTGCTGGAGAAATTTTTCTTCAAGTTTACCCATAAAGAGATTGGCGTATGCAGGAGCCATACGCGTGCCCATTGCAGTACCTTTTATTTGCAAATAAATTTTTTCATTGAATTGGAAGGCATTTTTGGTTAGGACGAGTTGGCTCAGTTCGAGAAGAAAATCTGTGGATGGAGTGTGTGGTGTCGGTCGTAGAGAGAGGTAATATTTCAGGGCTTCTAAGCCTTCTTTGTGGGGAATGGAGGTGTACAGAGATGTAACGTCTATTGTGGCCATGAGAATGGTCGTGCTGTGAGGAATTGGGATTGAGTGTAGACGTTCCAGGAAGTGGTACGAATCTTTGATGTAAGAAGGGAGTGAAGTGGCTATGGGTTGAAGGTGGTGGTCTATAAATGCGGAAATTCGCTCAGTGGGGGAGTTGATGCTAGAGACAATGGGGCGTCCGGGGTTATTGGTTTTGTGAATTTTGGGTAGCAAATAAAAATGTGGGGTCTTAGGATTAGGAGGAGAAAGAATGGATATATCTTTGCGAGATAGACCTTCTCCGGGACCAAAATTGGATAGAAAAGATAGAATATCCTTTTGGTATGAAGGATTAGGATCTTGGGGCAGGGGGGTGTAGCAAGAAATGTCATTTAATTGTCGTAATGCCTCAGTATATATATATATATATATATATATATATATATATATATATATATATATATATATATATATATACTACTCTATCTGAATTAACGGAACATAGGTGAGAAAATCTTTCGAATTTCTGACCGAAAGTAATCTGGTGACGGGTGTCTATTTCCTTTCCGAGTGAAAGCATTGAGGGAACGGATTTACTTAAAACCCTCCGATTGAAAAGGATCCCGGGCCATAATTCACCGAACGGTGGTTCATCTGGAAAAAAAAGGACGCCTAGTAGATCCCGGGCGAAGGATTGCGGTGGACGGAGATTGGGAGGGGGCGTGGCGTGCTCGCAGCCCGGCTTCGGTAACGCTCGAAATCCAGGTGTGGAGGACCAAGTGTCCGAGGGTGGAAGGTGGAGTGGGGGTAGGGGAGGAGTCAAGGGGAAAGCATGCCAAGTTTATCATTTTTTCAGGTCGTCATTAACAATGCCGTGTGTGTATGTTTCCACGGGAACCCCTAAAGGATCGAGTGAATCCCGCAGAATTATTGATGCGACCGACGACGCCATTAATACGTCAGCGCGCCGGAGCTTTCTCGGAATGCATAGCAGCTTTATGGTGCTCCCCTTTTTATCACTCCCAGCGCATAGTTTATGTCACCCGGATGTTAATCAATCGATTCATTTCGTTCCGCACGGCGATTGTGTTCGGTTTGTGCATGCGGTTTGGCGTCTCGTTTGCCGTCCCAAAAAAAATCTAACATGATGTCATGAAACATTAACATACGGTAGTTTGGTGTTCATCCCCCACCCACAGAATAAACCAAATCAAACCAAGTTTTACGTGTAGTTCATCTAAATTCGGACCCATTTTGTCCCCTCTAATAAACCTGATAGCTTTATTTTGCGTTAAAAAGTAAGCAATTTTTGCACATATATTTGCGCAGTTTGACAAAAAAGTATGAATTAATAAAGGAGAATGGATACAAGATTAAATAATTCACTTAGTATATACTTTCCATTGAAGTAATTTTCAAGCGCGCATCCACCTAGAAGTAAGGAAATTTTCGATTTTAATACCACAACAGAGCAAATATAAAAATATTATTTAAATGCATATCATTTGGATCATTTTTCTTGAAATAATGTCCGATACTTTGAGAAAACTCTATTAAGTTTAAAATTATGCAAAATAAAAATAGTTGTGACGCACTTTTTTATGAGGTCTTAGGTTATTTTTACAGGAAGATAAATGATTTTAACAACGAGGTGAATTTTACCTGATTCAATGCCTACAAAACGTTAAAATTATCTCTGATGTTAGTATTATTTTTGTATATATATATATATATATATATATATATATATATATACACACACATGTAAACACGTAATCCCGCCAAATGGCGAACACATATTCATTCACATGGAAATAGATATAAGGAAAAAAGTGATAGGTTAGAGAATCCGCCAGTCAAGTGGAAAGATCCGGTGTCCAAGTCCCGGTCATGGAAATATTTTTACCCTTGTTATCTGCTAGATTCCGCCTTCCTCACCTCTCCTGTGATATACAGGTATATATATATATATATATATATATATATATATATATCAATGATGCGGAAGTACTCACGAGAGCAATATAACTTTTGGACGGCACAATAGAACACAAAATAAAACAGATAACACGTAAAAGGACACTCACACTGTAGATGATTTGAGCTTTCGGCCTACTCCGAGGCCTTCTTCAGGTCAGACTCTGACCTGTCTGACATGTCTGACCTGAAGAAGGCCTCGGAGTAGGCCGAAAGCTCAAATCATCTACAGTGTGAGTGTCCTTTTACGTGTTATCTGTTTTATTTTGTGTTCTATTGTGCCGTCCAAAAGTTATATATATATATATATATATATATATATATATATATATATATATATATATATATAGTACTCTTTTAAAATTATAATTACCACGCAAAAAGATGAAAGTGCGTCAAAAATTGCCAATTAGAGAGTTCTGACTGCCAGAGATTCATTTGCTTTGATGTTCAACTTCCGAGAGAACGGTCATACCACATTCTCGAATGTCTCATCCAGATAATTTTGCAGAATGGAACGGGATAATAAAGTACCCAGGAGGTAGGAAGAAATGAGTTTGAATTATCGACTAAAATCCATAGATTTAATCATCAAATCCAGTGAATAAGGATATTCATTAAATGACATTAAGTACTTCAATATGCTCCTTGTTCTTTTACTACGCTTCTCGAGTTACTTGCTTGGCTGCTAACAATATTTAATCAGTTGATTGTGAAACCAGTAACCAGTTCGGTAATGGAAACCTACTCCTTAAAAATGACTCTAAGTTATCATCCAGCTCCTGGAATCTAACATTTCCGGCTTAACTGAACGTGAAATGATCAAAATGGCTCCATGAATATACGCGGATATAGTAAGCACAGGTTACCTGGGAAATGAATATATTCAATTCCTTCTTTTGTCTTTAATATTTTTATGATACACTCCATATATTTAAGTAAATCAATTACTAATTTATTAGGTATATCGGTAAGGAGACCTGTGACCTTGAGATAGGTCGGGTAAATAACGTGTAATTTTATTTAATTAATTATGTATGTTGAATCAAAATATTTGCCAATATCGTACGGAACCTATTATTTACGCGGTGAAAAGAGATAATATTTCCTTGATTATGCATCCTAAGGAAACATATAAGTTAGTGGTTCAAAACATATTCACAGCATAGTGTGACGACGTGTGTCTCTTGAATCGTCTCCCAATAGGTAGTATGTGTAGAACTCCTGAATCTCTATTTAAGTAAAAGCCATATTCAATAACTACTTTCATTACACAAAATCTGACAATGGTAAAAAGATACATTTTGGCATAGCCTTAGACGTAGGAAAATGTATTATCCTAATAACCTAATGAGATTCAAATATGAAAACTTTTTCCATCTTATGAATACAATTGGTAATAATGTGAAATTGTTTATTATGGTATCATATCATTGACATTTACATAACCCCTCTATCGTATATTTCACCAATTTTATTTGAAAAATAGGATCTTACTCTTGGCTTACTATTATTCTTGGCTGAAAACTCGTAGCAAAAGAGCCCATTACTAAGTGACTGAGTCAATAACCCTTGGAGGTTGCAAATACCTAAACCGGATCCAATGATGTGAATCGTATCTGAATAAATAATCTCGTCTCTTTCCGAGAATTTCTTGAATATTTTAAGCACCAAAATATTTCTACCGAGACTTAAGTGCTCCTTTTGGCCGGAGCGGTCTCGGATAAGCAGGTTGATCAGACTTTGGTTTCCTGCCGATAAACACCGATATCGATCCGTGTCCGCCGACATGAATAAATATTTAAATTATTGAAGGTTTTCATAAGCAAAGCATTAGATAAATCGATTTATCAATATTTTCCCTCGAGCGATCGACATTTAAAGCCCTCAAAGGTCTTATTCAAAGCTGCGTTAAACCCGTTTATGCAAATACACTAAAAAAGTCGTAACATTTCATCTCTCTGATTTCATTCATAAAAATGTAAAGTGCGTTAAGGATGTCAACCGTTTACGTAAAAGCTAAAAACTATGTTCACTGCAACATTTATTATCAATCTCACTGAGTTTTAAGCTCAAATCGTCAATTAACGGATTGAATTTGAATTATTAAGGAGCCTGTAAGATTGTATCTTGGTATTTAATTCAAACCTTTTGAAATTATACTCTTTTTTTAGAAAAAATAGCTTTGAGAATATTTATCCTCAAATTCAAGAACCTAAGATACCTTATTTCCTAGTATTTTTCAGTCCCGTGTACATGAATTGTACCAAATTATTTTTTACTTATATCTTCATCTCGGAATTGTTTTGGACCAATACGGTCAAAGTAGTAGGGACGTAAGGAGAATAATTGCGCTAGGCAAGGAGGCTTTCTCAAGGAGGGAGTTGATGACGGGGACATTGAGTTGGGATGTTAAGACAAGACTCGTAAAAACTCTGATATGGAGCGTAGCTATGTACGGCGCGGAAACGTGGTCACTGAAGCAGGAGGATAGACGTAGATTGGAGGCTTTTGAAATATGGGTGTGGAGAAGAATGGAGAAGGTGAAATGGACCGAAAGGAAAACAAATGAGGAAGTACTGGAGATGGTGGGTGAGGAGAGGGGTTTGTTGAGATAAATCCTATGGAGGCAGGAAAAATGGATGAAGGGCGTATTGAGTGGTAGTGGAATGTTGAAGAAGGTAAAAGAAGGGAGGATGTTGGGCAAACGAGGAAAGGGCAGGGACAGGATAGGGATGTTGGACGGCATGAAGGGAGGAAGGAAATACACAGAGATGAAGAGGGACCTGATGTAGAGTAGATTTTCTTAGGAGTCACAAAATATTTTTTTGATAGTTATGTCCATCCGAAAACCTACCTTAACCGGTAGATTACCTAATAATAATAATAATCTTCATATCCTATTCCTCTCCTAGATTAAATGTTCAATCGATAAAAGAAATATGTTTTTGCCCTACATTTGAACTAATATCTCATTTGGGTGGATCTTTTAAAATTTCAATTTTGCAATTAATGGTGCTGAAATTTAAAAGTCAATTTTTTGTCATGAACATTATCTTGGGTTTTTAGATTAAAGTATTTGGCCGAATATAAAAAACATTTCAAACTAATAATTCTTTGAAAAATATAGCAATAAAATCAATTGCATTCAATCAATGGAATCCCTTAGTAAATTATTTTTCCATACTTAAAATAGTCCCACGCGATTTGGTGATAGAGAATAAAATCAACTCGTATAGTGACAGTGCAAAACTTCGCCATCTACCAACAAATTTTCAGCCAAATTATGAGCCCATAAATTACATGAACTTGAATGAATTTCCTTCCTTTTAGGATTAAATCAGTAGTCATATTTTGGGCCAATAACTTTAAGTACATTTAAATATTTGCTGTCAGAATAAGCTTGTAACAACTCATTATACCAACTTATTCCATCAATACTTAGATAAATAATTTTTTAATTAAGCGATATAGCAGCGTTAATAAAATAGTTAAATTAGAAGTACAGCCATGAGTATGGTGAAAATACCTTTAGAGTACGGGCCAGAAATGAGTGAATCATGGAAAGTTAGTCGATTAGATGAACTTATATGAGACATGTATTATAGAAATGCGCTTCTCTATTTTATCCATGTTGAGAGAAAGAGTGAAACTCGAAGTAAAAAACAGATATGTGACTGAAATATTTGAGAGGAATTGGTGGATCAAAAACAAATTATCTCTTCAGACTCGGTGACGATTAAATAAATACTAAAATTTTCAAAATTATAAGAAATTAAATGAAACAATGAACTAATCGAACATTAACGATGAAAATGTGAAAGAAATGGCAAACTGTGGAAGATATAGTAAAGATGGAGTACGTCTCTAGGAATAAATTAAAATCAGCTTTTTGCTATAATGGCTATCCAAAGGGAATAGCGTCGAGGGTGAATCAGTATTTCATGCTGTGAGAATAATTTTCATTGCTTAGATGTTTGCAGATATTTCGTAAGTTTAAAATGGCGCAGAAATTCCTAGCTTTCCTTCATCAGCAGGCACAAGAAACAGGTTCCCGTGAATTAGTTTATTTCTTCAGATTAAGGAGTAAATCACACTATGAATGACAAAAATTTATCATAGCAATAGATAACCTATTGTAAAATACGCACTAAACACGAATGTGCTAATGGATGATCATTAAAATATAATGGGTGATTCGATAAAAAAAACCCTTTGAAATTTCATACAATAAATCTTTTATAACGGTGAGAACCTAGAACCTTCGTGAATGCACATGTGTTACTCACATGTGGTGTTTAAGCGCAATTGAAGCAATTATAGCGATCTAATTGATTCCTACTAAGCCCATAATCAAAGAGCGTGTGGATTTTTTTCCTTTAAGAGCTTCAATGGCCGATAAACGTAAAACTTTAGAATAATTAAATTTTTCTCAGTCATAGAAAGGGAGTTGAGGCCCTCCAGTTCCGTTGGTAATAACTCGAGATGCAGGATTTATGTTAAGGAGTTAAAAAAAATAGGATGTGCGTCAAGTAATTTTGGTTTTCCCCTTGAATACATTCCCGATTGGTGTAATTGGTGAATGAATGGCGTCTGTCTCATATCCGGTGCCGATTGCTTTCCTGTCCGCTGTAAAGTTGCGGAAGCATTAATGAGCAATAAGGCAAAGAAGAGCTATCCTTTTGACCTTCTGTTTCCTCCCAAGTCATCACCCTAGCGTCCTGTCAGTATAGCCATTAAAGTTTTCAAGAATCTTTCCTCAGGCGACCGTGGAATACAAGAGACTGTAAAACCGGGTGCTTGACCTGGTCATATAGGAGAAGTAAAAATTTTTATTACACGGAAAGGGATTTTCAAATCTGTCCTAAAGTTTAAAATCAAGACAATCGAAGCAAGAAGACCAAAATACAGAGAGTGCTCTACAGCTTCACTCGTATAATCTTAGATTAATGATGAGCAGACAGGCAAGAATCGCAGAACAGTAGGTGTGAAAAATATTTTTCAAAAATGTTCCATAACCTAGACTTGTGCGTTAGCTGTGTGTTCAGAAATGATGTTTTATCTAAAATGTCAAAATTGTTTTCGGTAAATTGTTCAAATACACCATTAACATTTCATACGAAAATTTAATTGTGTTTCAAATCTTAATTTCGAATTTTTCTTAGTATTTATCTTTATTTTGAATTCCCTTGCTCTTGAGAAAGGCTAATTATCGATGAGCATACGGTGCATATTACATAGATCCCCTAAGAATAAAGGCTACATGTAACTTATATTTTCACCTTGTAGATGAAAAGTCCAGGACACAATCGTGGTTGGAATTATAAGTGGAGAATATCGCAAAAATATTACGCCAAAATATTACCACATCAAAAAGAATCGTCGATCCCAATTTTTTCTAATTTAAATAAATTTACTTTTTTCTTCAACGTCTTTTTTCTAAGTTTTATCATTTGAAAACTTTTTGCCTTTTTATTTTATACGTGCAAATTTTGATACAACTGTAGTCGCAATTTCAGTGCCAACGGGAACAAAAATTTGGCAGGAGTTTTACTTTTTAAGTGTGGACTAACTCTTTGAACATCAATATCTCTGCATTTGCATCTAGTTTGGATTAATGATCCCAGGACTCATTCAGGAACTGGCGCTGCGGCTCTTTGCTCCTTTGATTTCCTATGAAAATAAAGATTTCACCTTAATCAACGCTAATGACATCGTCATTTATCGATTAGGCATAAATTACGCCTATAACGCTAGTGATGCATTTTATGGGTCTTAACTCACCACACCATCTCTTCCAGATGGTTAAACTCGTAGTCACTACATTAATTTCGGTTGATTTAAAGCCAATTTCACTCCCTCCAATCGCTGACTTCCCAGCGTTAAGAGCAATCGCACAAAAAATGTGCTTTTCCGAGGTAATACGCGACATTGGAGCTCATCTGTATGCATCGTAGTTATGAATCGGTGGGTTTTACTCAAGCTCCATGCAAAGAAATAAGCGGTATCCCTTCTCAGCCAATTAACCCTCCCTTCTACGAATTCCTTTCTTAATTATTCTCCCTAAGTCAACTTCCTCGTATCTTATAACCACCCCTTTTTTCCTTCAGCCTTTTCATCACCTACTGGAAAACCTCAAAGGTCAAGGGAGACTTCCAAGAAAAAATGCTCTGAACTGAAATGAATCATATACCGAATGGAAACATGTTTGGTAATATCAAGTCATTACATCTGCTATTTTTTTATAACTTTTCGTTCCGGCCTCCCTTGCAAGTACATCGTCTAATGGAAATATCTATGCTTAGTGATGGGATTATTAAGGAAAGATGCGTCTAATCATATTCAACTTGAAAATTATATAGGTGTAGATATTGACGAATGGAGTATAGAACCTAATTTGTGTGCGGCCACCCCAATCACTTTATTTAAATTATTTAAATAAATTAAATTAATTAACATTATGGCAATGGTTGCCAGATTCCTCACCTTGGGTGGGAGAGAGTTTTGTGTAGAACGTTCTTGTGGTGGTGTAGTTTCGCCTGGCTACTTGCTAGAAACTAGCTTGCACGTTCGTGATAAATTTCTTGCTGCATCCTAGGGTAAAATTATTTGTTGTAGTTAAGCGTATGTACTTGCATGCTTGTGGAGTGAAGGGAGGTAGATGTGTGTTTGCATGCGCGTCGAATGATGGGATGTTACGATGAATGTGTGCACTGCTGTGGATTGGGGTTTGCATGTGTGTGTTGGTTTTGAATGCGGTATTTCTTTTTTCCTTTTTTGGGTAGTGACTTAACACCCCTCGCCACACGCCCTTGTGGCGGCTTGCGGGGTATTGTGTAGATGTAGATGTATGTAGCTTGGCTTATTATTTGCGCCTAACGATGAACAAGCTCCATCCTATCAAGTGACTAGAACAATCGTATAGGTTTAAACATGCTGATTTTGAAACGCTTAAAGAACCTGAAATAATCATGTAAAAGCCAAGAGTTCTCAGGACAGGTTTGGAATTCATAAATAGAGCGTAACATTTACCTTGGAGCTTCTATCTCATTAGGGAGATTTGGTTATATCTTAATATTGTCCTGCTGGGAGTCATTGACTTCCACAGAACAACGCTGAAATTTCTAAATGCACAATCGTCAAATATATCCACAAATAACGATGGAGTAGTATTTACCCAAAACATTAATAAATTTTACTAGTTGTTCATTTAAATGAGGGTATTATACAGACTTCTTGGCAGGTGTAGATCGGACACATTTTTATTGAACGCAGCATAAAGATGAAATCTTTTTTTTAATCACATTGTATGCGACAGTTGCCTCTGTTACTTAATAAGAAAGAATACTTTCTTCAGAAAAATTGCCAAAAGTGGGCATTTGTTTTACTTTCATTATCTGTGTGGTAAAATATGCATGTAAAAATTTGCTTATTTTAATCACTCAGCTTGTTGTAGAAAAATATTTTACTCATTTTAAGGAAACCACATGCATAAATATTCATCCATATCCCCAGAATGTTCCATAAAATAACAAATGGAAATCTTCATTATTATCATGAAAAATATTAATCATAAAATTAAATATTTGTTAGATGGCGAATTACTTTTGGCTTATGATTAAGAGTGCATATATTGAAGATTTAAAATTTCCCAACTATTTCTCTCCGCCTTAAATTTAATTAATCTTTGAAACCATGGAATATTCAAGCAACTATAAAGAATATTTAACCTCTAATTTCTTTAAAATCTGATCAGGATGTAAAACCAGAATAATTCAAAACATTTCAACGCTCGTACACTCCTTCACCCGTTTCGTTCGTATTCTTCTTGATATTTATTTGATAATCAATTCTAAATAGAAGAAGTTTTTTTGCGCTTTCCAACATTTCTATGTCTTCTGATTACCCTTAAGCAACATATTTTATAGTGTTTAGAGAGAAAATTGTTTGTACTTTTTATACATAGTTCTGCCACATATCATTCAGTAATGGTCCATTAGATTATTGGCTAAAAAGGAGAGTTCTTGTTGACACAATTTACTCCACCCAAAAAAAATGTGGCTAGCAAGAATAAAACCGAATGCCAGGTAACGTTTCCATTCACACCTACTTCATCATCGCTTCTCAACTGCTTTTATTAGGGAATAACTACTTTAATTCACTACATATTGCCTTTGGCCACATGACCTTTATGTACCATGTAAGTAAAAAATTGTATTTACCATGGAGTCGCAACACATCTTCTTTTGATTTACCAATTTATTATTACAATAGGAAATGTTTAACAAGTTTAATTAACATGCCTTAATGATACCCTGCAACTATTTGCAAAAATCAATGTTAATATGAATTTCTTTCGTTATGTCGTGAATATCTGTGTTTCTTGCATTACCACTGACAGCAATTTTATGTTTTTTTTATGATACCTGTATCTATTCGTTGATATTCCAGCATAAAAAGATGATAATAGTTTAGTACAGCATAATAGTTTCATGTCTCAATTTCAATTCCTTCCGCTTTCCGATGAGAGAGACTGAAGTCTACTCCTTCCTTTCTTCGTTCTGAAACTTTTCCTCGCTTACTGATTGTACCCGAGGAAGAACGTTACTCCAACCCGTCATCCGCTTGAAGGTTCTCCTTTGATTTTTAACCTGGAGCAGTGAGTTTCCGTCGTAATTAAGCAGGGTGTAGGTATAATTCCGAAACTTACAAACGTTTTTTTAAAACAGATGATGGACAAAGAGACATCATCCGCGTTGTGTATTTTTCTCTGTCTTATTTAGCTTGGGAACCGTCACTAACGACTTAAGTCATAAGAGCCGTGTAGTATAGTACACGGTTCGTTGATTTAGAATGAAAAAAGAGATATTTAACGCGCCATTATGAAAAGAAAGGTATTAGTGGTAATGAATTCAAGTTTATATTATTAAATGCTTCTTAATATTACGAATGAATTTTGCGCTGGTCAGTTTTACATTGCTTTTTAAATGTAACAGGAAACCATTTTAAAATAAAATGATAATGTTGGCCAGAGCTTGGTTATCTTATTCTCTCATAATATCCTCCATATCGACCTCATGTTTCCTATTTGAGGAAATATATTAAATCAGAATTATTTTAAGGTATTACTAAGGATTAACATTATTTAATTCACGGCGAATGCTCATATGTATCGCTTGGATGAACATTTGAACCATAACTCTATATAAAACTTTTCACTGGTTAGAAAATTCGGATTTTAGCGTGTGTACTGATTACTAGTTAATCAGCAGAGGAAGTGACTACGGGTTCACTTAAGAGGTGTACCGTTCATGTTTACTGTAACACACGGCTTATTTCTTATGTAAGATTCCCCGCAAAAACCACAAGCAGTGGCGGATCCCATACACCCTCCAAATCTGCTTAGGCAATTTATGAATTCACCCTTAAGAGGCGAACGGAAGTTTTGAGAGAGAGAGATAAGGCTGGGCACAAAAAGGTTGCAAAAGGGGGCGAGGTTTAAGAGAGGGGGATGAGGTCATATGTGCGGGCAATATTTATGAGAGACGCGACAGTATAATCTATTCATTTCAAACGTGCAGCGCAGGATTCATTCTGCGCAACGTGAATGACTTATCCTGGCGAAGGGACACATACACAAAATATTTTATTTTTCAAATACAATATTAAACAAATCTTCTTATTCCAAAATTTCAGAGTGTAAGAGGACGTCTCGGTAGCTTAATTGGTTAAAGCACTCGGCCGGATATCGAGGGATCCGGGTTCGAATCCCGGTCAAGGCGAATGATTTTTAAATCTTCTTATGATTAATTTTATTTGAATAAAATATTACGTAATAAGGTACTCATTAATATCACTTCATTAAATTATCTAAGTCACAATTTACACGAAATCATGACTTGAAGGTTCATTCCGTTACGTTACTGATGATTACTTGTAATAATAAGATAATTACTAAATAATAAATGTGCCCTTACAAAGGTTCTTTAAATTGATGTGTTATTTAGGGAAAACTAATTATAGCTGTCATTTTTGTCCACAAAATCACTGAAGAAGTGAAGTTAATTAAATCTATATACTAAAATGATTGTTTAAAAGTTATTAAAAGTTTATTTATAAGAAGGATAATATTTATGTAGTCTAAACTAGAGCTCAGAATGAATAATTCAGGAAATTAAGCCAGGAGACAGCTGTAAACAGGAAAAATTTAATCATAAATGTATTTTTTCACTCAAAATTTTTTTTCGCTTTCACTTTTGTTTATTTAGACGAAACAGCTCCGATTCCGTGTTTATCAAATCTCTTCCTGAGTCACTGAAAACAAGCCCTCCATTTGAAGGCAAATGTTCCTCATAATACAACGTACCTAAATCATCTTCGTGCAAATTTCTGTCTGGTCTCATTACCCTCTGATTTTATTGTCGAAGAAGATCAAAAAAACGCCCAAAAAGAAAACTACATCTCTGAGGACATCATCAGACTACGTATTAATGGAATTAGTGCGATGATGAGCGAAAGGAGTGGGATTGAGAAGGGAGTGGAGTTAATTAAGAGTCAGTCAACTCGACTTCATTAATCAGCATGAGAAGGAAGACGTTAGGCGCTTCTAGCCAGCTTAGCAAAGGAGAGACTGAGAGAAAAAGAGAGACAAGCAGACAGAGAGAGGAATATACAGAGAGGGAGACAGACGGAGTGACAGGCAGATTTACAGACAGAGAGAGAAAGAAACAGAAAGATGCCTGAAGACCTGGACAATTTCGTGGAAGCGTAGCTGTCACCCACGGCCGGGAGCAATGGACCTGTTTTATCCCATCACGACATGGAATATCTACCGTCCAACCCATCTCCCGTATTTCAACGGAATTTGAAGTCCGCAGTGTTGGTTCATTAATCTCGATCTATGTTGCTAGATGATATCACGCCAGCAGTATTATAAAAGCTCTTCCCCATCTCTCACCAACTTCTTCAAGGGATCCATCCGCCTACCACGTTACCCGACCGCGTGGAAGGAAAAACTAATAGCCCTCCTACAAAAAGATTTAACCCCACGCCCACCGAATACCTCCACTCTCACCTGATAGCCATAGGCAACAGCTTAATCAAGCCACTTGACTTTGTAGTCTCCAGAATGTTGTAAGCCCATGTTATCCGCAATAGCATGGTGAGTGACGCACAATCCCGGTTCCGCCCCCATTACAGCACATAAATGACCCCTGCTGGGGTCCTGGGCTCTTTACGAGAGACCATCGATCGGAGAGGCTTCACGATGGTGGTGACGCTGAACATCCCCCGGGCCTACGACTCCGTTTGACATGGCACATTATAGAGAGAAAAAACAGATGTCCCCCCCATTGTGACGCTCTCCTCTCCGGGTTACGGTCCCTGAACTTTGGGCAGTAAGTGGTATGTGAGATAACCGCTGGGATCAACGCAATTTTTAACGGGTGCGAGAGGTTCCTTCGCCGGAATGTCTACCCGTTCCATCCGTGGTGCCAGTTTGTGGCCCTCTTTATCCCATCCCCTTTTTAAGGTGTCTATCGACAGAGTAATCCGTTCCATGTAAAGGTCAAAGGTGACTCTATACGGATGACTGTCTATTACTATTATACATGCAGGGTTCCTTTCTTGTTGAGTGTTGTGGGTAATTAGGACGTGTAATTGGTGAGTGAATGGCACAAGAGTAATAGCACATGTCAATAAGTGCAGCCAAATATACTCCTGTCATCATCGGGCAAAGGAGATTACTGATAAGGTACGTCTCCACTGATACGCCCAAGATACACATGGCTGGGAAATTGGTGACTAAGTCCACCTACTTCAGATATTTAGGAATTCAAATTGATGATGAGCGATCTTGGTAAATACAGGTCTCAGTCATTGTTTTCAGAGTACACACATCTGGATTTGCGAATTCTGAAAGGCATGAATCATCCTCTGCCGAGAGAACCAAGTTCCCAATGACCAAATTGCTGCTTCAGGTATTGGTAGACTACTCCTTTCTTTCCATGTAGCGGTCTAATGGGCTGGGATTAGGGTAGATGGGAGGTGGTGCAAAACGCTTGTATGCGTTATTCTTTCTACGCTGGACTGTGGAACCACGTGACACCAATGCACGTCCGGGAGAAATGATTGAATATGACATATTACTTCCTTCTGGTAGGAATATTCATCCGCCGTAGCCATATCAATCCGTCCCGGGCTTCGTGTACTGGAGAACAAACAGCAAGACAGCATACGTATTATTGGAGACAAACGTATTACCTAGCCGGGGCTACTCTGAAATTATGCCATAGTTCATAAGTGACACCGTGGATAACGCCGGACATTATGATACCGGCGAAAATATTGAAATTATATATCAATGCATTTTTGATTTTAGGAAGGAAAATTATTTTTACAAAGCAAGGATTTTTGTAGAACCCAATTAGTTTTTTATAAGCGCTCTAAAGAATCTCGTATTTCGTGATTAATAGATTTACGCAATGTACTTATTGGTAAATTGTGACCATATGTCCATAGACTTTATTAGGATAGATTTACTAAGCATTTTTTAAATATATTGGTTTGTAACCAAGTATGTATGTGCTAATTACACGAAAAATGAAAACTGCAAATGCCTCGAGGTTTGCAAAATTCCAGAAGGGAATGTGACGACACTTGTATCTCAATCTATCAACATGCAAAACAAAAGCGATTGGTGGGTGCACTAAATTAATAAACGCGTGGGTGGACCAAACAATGCAATTGGATTGAGGAGTGATTGGATGTCCTGCGAAGGTCCCTCGAAGAGTCGGTAGGTTTCTTTGAAATTTTCTAGACACCCAATACTATATAAAATACTCTCCTCCGAACAGCAAAGGTCATTATTTTGCCGTGTGTTCCATCGCTTGGTCCCGCTCCGTTATCAACTGAAATAAAAGATTCGGAAAGCGCAACACGTTTCTTGCTTCCCAATAGCTCTTCCCCTCCCTCCCTCCCGATCCATCTTCCAGTCCTTTCCCGCCCTTCTCCCCACTCATTCCCCTTCTCCCTCCCCCCTTCTCTTTCTCGTATTTAAACTACCTCATCCTCCCCTCTCCTTTCCCCTATTCCAACCACTCGCTCCCCTCCCACTCCCCCAATTTTCCCCTCACTCACCCCTTCCGCTTCCTCTTCTCCTTTCCCTCGTTTTCACCCTCCCCCGCTGTCTCTCTCACTCTACATCTCTTACACCCACCTCTACTTCAGCGCCACTCTCTCCCCCCATCACGCTCTCCACAACTCCTCCCCGCTCCCACTTCTATTCTCACTCTGACCGTCCCCCCTCAGCATCTCTCCCCACTCTTACTCCATCTCTCCCTCCCAATTCCTAACCTCACTCTCCCTCACTCCCTCTCTACATCTCCATACCTCATTTTTTCTACCTCCCCCCGCTCTCTACCTTCCTCTATGTCACACCACCACTCCCTCCTCAAAGCCCTTTCTACACCCTTACTCCCTCCTTCCCACCATCCCTCGCTCTCTTTCTCAAAATCTCCGCCTCCATATCTCCCTTTCTTCCTTCAACTCATTTTCTATGTTCCTCTCATTCCCACCTACCTTTCCCACCCTTTATATCACCCTTTCTTCTCCCTCTCTCCCCTTGTATATTTCTCCCATTCTTTCATTCCACTCCCTCTTAACTTTTCCCACTCTTGACAACGCCTCTTCCCCTGTCTGTTTTCCTCCTAAGTTCTCTCCGGCTTTTCCGCTCGTTTTCCTGTCTCTCTCTCTCTCTGTCCCTTTAACTCCCTTTCTCCATCCCCTTAGCTACCTCTCTTTTCCTATCTTTACCACCCACCCTCTTCCATTCCTTAGTTACTCTTACCCCTACGATTCTCTCACCCTAGCTGCTCCACTCCCTCACCTACGCGTCCAAACACTTTCGTTCCGCATCCCTCCCGATTATTTCCTCGCTCAAGCCCTCTCACCCTCAATTTCGACACCAGCCTCCCACACCCAATCCACCCCTCCCTCCCCTACTCTACCTTCTCCTTCTGTCGCTACCTCCCTTCTCCCATTGCCTATCGCCCTCTCCCTCGTTCACTCTATACACCTCCCTCACGTTCTCAATCCCTTTAATCACCTCTCCTCCCTCTCCTTTCCACATCTTCCCATCTCAACCCCTCCCTCTTCCCATATCATCCCACTCCCATGATCACCCATCTCCTCTATCACTCCCTCTTCACTGTCTGTAACCTCCCCACTTCCCTCTTCTCTTTCATTCCCTTCTACCCCACAGCATCCCTGCCCCTACTTTCACTTTATTCCCCTCTCTCACACACGTTCCCTCTTCCATTTCACTTCTCCTATTTCTACCTATATCCCTCTCTCTCTGTCATTCTCTCCCTATCTCTCCCTCTCGCTCTCCCTATACCACTCTCCCTCTCTCTATCATCTCCCTTCCTTTTTTCAACTCCTAATTCCTTCCATCTCACCCCTCTTTTTTCCTCCTTTCCTCTTGATATCACACTCTACCTACATTCTTCCACTCCTCACTCAAAACCTCTCCCTCCCTCTCTCTCCCGCTCTCGACTCCTCCATCTTGCTCTCCCCTAACTCTTCCCTTGGCCACTTATCCCGTTCCTCTGACCTCCTCTCACTGCTCCGCCCTATCCCTCTCCCCTTCCCTGCCCTCTTCTTTCTTCAGCCCTCCTTTTCAACTTCCTCTCTTCTTCTCCCACATCTTTAGGGGTTAGGTAGTAGAAGAGATTCCATAGACTCAATCTCGCCCCAAAATAAGGACCACTATCTATCTCCCCTTCCCTCTCGCACCACTCACCTCAATCCATCTCCTACTTTTACCCTCCACCTATTACCCTCGCTCCCTACTCCGCTTCCCCTAACTTCCTGTCGCCTTTCCTTACTTTCTCTCCTACCCCATAAACCCCTCCCCTGAGCTCTACCTTTCCGTATTGCCCTTGCTTGTTCCTTCTGCCTCGCCGTCCATCTCCCCCACGCACCCTCTTTAGCTTTCACTCCCTTACGCTCTCCCCATCTTTTCCCATAAACCTCATTCTTTGCTTTAACTTCCCCAATTTATTGTTTTCTATCACCACTGTAATTTATTTGGTATGTCTATGTAAATGTAAGTGCATAATTAATTTATAGATGTATATGAATGCATATATGGAGATGTATTTTTGTTTAGATATGCCTAATTATGCGTAATGTATGTCTGTCTATATGTATTTGAGTGTATACACACGTATAGGCATTGTGTATGCATGTGCTCATATATGTTACGGCCATTATGATATGTACATGATGATGGGTTAAATAGAAGAAGGGACCATTTGGTCTCAATTTCACTCAAGGAAAGACCTCTATCTATCTATCGCTTCGCACCTTCCATTTCGTCCTCCCCTTGCAAACTCTCTCCCACTCCCCCTCCTATTGCACTCCCTATCTCCCTTCCTCTAAATCACTCCACCCCCCCCCTGCTCCGTGGCATTCTAACCCTCCCCTTCTCACCTGTCCACCGACTCCCTCTTCCATCTCATCCTCCCCATATCACCTTCTCCCGTTTTCCCAAACTTCCCTTCTCTCCCAGCTCCCCAGCTCATCTCCCACATTCCCCCCTTCTCTCTCGTATTTTCCTCTCTTTCTCGCCTTCTCCCCCTCATCCATTCTCTCAATATTCCCATACCTCACCCCCAACCTTTCTACGCATAACCTCTTTCCTCGTCTCTCTTCCTCTTTCCCTCGCCATGACTCCCTATCTCCCACTCCGCCTCCCCCTCTGTCTCTCCTTCTACAACTTCCTACGCCCATCGTACTTCTCTCTCCCTCACTTATTTTTTTCCCACTCCTACACTACCTCCTCCTTTTCTCCTCCCTCTCTGTATCCCCCTTTCTTTTCGTCGCCTTCCCTATCCTCCATTCCTCTCTCCCTTAACTCTCCCAACCTCTTCCTCAACCCTTTCCCCTTCCCGTCCTCATATCTCTCCCTCTTTTAAATTCCCTCACCTCCTCCCTCTAACCCCTTTCTACCATTCCATCCGCCATTATTTCTCTCCCCCTTCACCCTCTTCCTCCTTCATCTTCCTCCCTCTTATCCCCTCCATCTCCTCCCTCTCTCTCTCATCTCTCCCCAACCACTACTCACATCCCACCTCCAATCCTCTACTCTCATCCCAAAGAACATGGGCTTGGATTATACAACGTGTTGCGAATGTAAGAGAAATGGAAGGAAGTTTTGAACATCCAGTTTTATTTGGTTGTCTACCGTTTAAATTAGGATTTAGATGGACACGGAGTTAACATCGCTATACTTGTTAGCTTCGTCTAACAACAAACAACCTGACCCTTCTCACTACGTCCATTGAACTTTTCTTCAATTACTCATATTTCCTTCCTCCATTCGTTCCGACCCACACGTCCATCCTATTTCATTTCCTTGCTGGTCCAATGTTCTCCGTTCTCTGTCACAGTTTTCAAAATTCCATTGCCAGTCAAAATGCTCTTCATCAACATCCCATGTCTCTTTTTTGGTCCCTATTACTTATCCTCTCTTCTCCATCAATATGCCGAGTACTTTTCCTTTTATTTTTCTTTTCGTCTATTTCACTTTTTCCATTATCCTCCATACCAAGATAGAAATAAAAAGTTTTAAGTAAAAGTTTGGAATGCAAATGGAAACACGAATTAAACAGATTAATATCCCCCTTGTTATTGAAGAATAATGAACTAATTTTCCCTTCACCTCAGTATATTCTTCCCCTCATTCTTCCCCGTCTTAGAAATATATCAACTAGATTAATCATGAAGAATTTTAACTGCTGCTTTACTTTTTCTGATGTTGCTGTAGTTCTATTTCCTTTCCTGAAGCAACAGCAGGCGGATTTTTCACTTTCTCCGAATTCCTATCGTCTATTTTATTACCCGGCTCCATTTCATTGTACTTATCTTACTTATTTTTTATCTATAATTTTTCTTTCAGGTTACCTCTTCCTCTGCTTCCAACGCCAATAATGCTGCTTCCTGAGGTAAAGTACTCTAACCCTTTTTTTTCATTTTTCTTTTCCTGGGGTATATCTATTTTACTCTCACTAATTAATTCAATTTAAACATCAGATTTTACGCCATATCCATGGGATTTAAAAACCCGGTCTTTAGGTCATCGTTTGTGGATGTATCAGTGGTTCCAGAGTTATGATTACCAATTTATTCAACTTAATTCTTCACTCTTGAAGATTTACGCCTCATCATACTCTTTGGTCACCATACTTCTTGTCCACGCCGTTAATTGAGCTAGTACATTGTCGGAGAGGAATTTTTACGAATAGTGTTTTAATTGCCTTCTTACCTCTTCTTATTTCCAAACATTTCATGAAGCAATATTTTCAGTATAAATGCACCAAAATGGTCATAGTCGTAAGAATATGAGAAGAAAAATAGCGTTATGTAAAGATGCTTCCACAAGGGGGAGGGAATTGGTGACGGGGACGTTGAGTAAGGATTTTAAGAAAACGGTCGAAAAAACTTAATTGTGAAGTGTAATTTTCTACGGAGGTATTTGTACGGATGTAGGGTCATTGAAGCAAAATGATTTAGGCTTTTATAATATGAGAGTGGAGAAGGATGGCAAAGGGGAAATGGGCAGAACTGAAAACAAACAAGGAAGTGCTAGACATGGAGGGGAGGAGAGTGGACAGCTGGGAGAAATAAAAAGGATGCAGGAAAGATGGATGCAGAGCTTTTTGATTAGCAATGATATATTGAAGACTTTGATACAGGGGAGGATGTTAGTTAGAGGGGAAGGGGCAGAAAGGGGCAGATAGGTATGTTGGACCAAATAAGGGAAGGACGTGCGTCGGAATGGCGCGGTAGCTAACTTCCCACCCGAAGGCCCGGGTTTGAATCCGAGAGGCGGCAGATATTTTTCAAGGGTATCCCAATTCTTACTTGAATTGCTTTGTTGAGAGCACTTCGCGTGAGCACGCCGTCCGTCGGAAGGGATGCTAAGCTGTGGAGCCCTTGGCGCCTTTCGTTAAGAGTAGGCTAATACCGACACCGGATTTCTCTTCGCCCTTCATCATCCTTTCCTATCCATTCCTAATTGCCCAAATCACCTCAGCTGTCAATCACCTTCCCTATGACTACTGCTACTGAAGGAAGAAAATAATAATGCGGAATTTAAGATGACTTACTTTGGTGTCCTCAGGTGGTTTTTTTGTAATAAGAGGCAAGTAAATATATCGTACTGTTGTTCAATTATATAATATGTTTTCATCCGAAACGTACCTTAATATTTAGAATACTAATAACTCAATTTATCTCAACTCAAATTCATCTCTCACGTTATATCGCGGACATGACTTGCTCTATTTCTTTTAACACGTTCATCCGTTTCTTTGCTCGGGCGGGAGATCGTTATCAGCAGTCGATCCAGATCGAATTGGAGCCAGGCGTCTATCCCAGAAGGGCGATTTACCCACATTTTCCCTTGACCTGCAGAAACCACGAACGAATTTTGCTTGTTTACATCACTTGGAATTCCAGCGCCGTCAACACTGGATAAATTTGCATCCCAATACGACCCTGTCATTCGATCGGAAGCCGCCTGACTTAGGGCTTGCGAACACTTTGAAGGATATAAGTGAGATATTTTGCTCCCACAGACGCCAAGATTTTTGCACTACCAATAATACGAGTCTATTTCAGCACTGAAACGCAAATTTAAACACCACCCTCTACATAGTAAGCCGAAACGTTCATCACTATAGGATATAGTACTGATTTTTTGCATCAATATACGCTATGAGGGAACTATCCTGATCCCTCATAGTTCCTTTCATAGGACATTTCTCATTACTTGTTTCATGTTGTTAATTCTTAAACTTCTTCCAAAATTATTTCCCTCTCATTTTCCCTCAATTATGACATTGATTAGGTTATTGTGCCTGAGGGTGAATCAAATTTCTCTCTCCTTTCTCCTTCTACATGTCCATAGACTTCTCTCTATACCCAATCTTTGAAATATGTCCTCCTCATATGCTAGCCTATCCGTTTTATTTGCAGTATTCCATCGTAATACCTTTCCATAGGCTCAAATATTCTTTTCTCCGCAGACGTCATCACCAATGTTTCACTGCCGTAGATTCCAAGTAGAAGTTTTGATGAATCGCCTGCTCATATTGGTTTTAGTGCTATATTTGAGAATAGATGTTCTTTCTTATGGAAAACGAGAACATTACCGAACCAAGGAAGACCATGTCAATCGATTATTTGGCCAAATTATTCGTGATTTTTAAGTTTTAGCTTTTTTTCCGTTTAAGTTATCCCAGTGCTAAAGGTAACTCACACCATCCAAGGGAAAATAACAAATGTCCTACCTAAACGGAGTCCAAATTTGCGTTCTTCATGTTGGCAGTTTAACATTAAGATTTTGGAGGCATCGCTTCTTTCATCATGCTTGCCGAATCAACAGTAGTTGAGGTAAAAGCATGAATAATTGTCTACATTGTAATTTCAAAAGTAGCGTATGTGAAATATGTAATTATTTTTACACATCAGATATATAAAATGGTAATAAATGTGTGAATGAAATTAAAACGGATTGAATTACACCTTCCTCCCTTTAATGAGGTAAGGTTATTCCTTTCGCGATCGTAAATTGCACATTGTGCGCATAAAAATAAGTTTATCTGTTTAATTTGTACTTAGGTGTATTATCTATAAACTTGGGGCACTTTGACGAAAGCACTTTAAAGAGAAAGTTACTTAAATGTTGGCATCACTATGAAGAACTTAAATACAAGTAAAACCTAAATTATGAGAGTTCTACTAATAGGTATGCAGGAATTACGAAATTGGTAAGAAAAGAAAAATAAAAATTAGGCTATATATATATATATATATATATATATATATATATATATATATATATATATATATATATATATATATATATATATATATATATATATATATAGACCGTAATGGAACGGACCAATAAAAGAGAAAAAACAGAAGCCTACAGATGGATTACGAGAGAGAATTAATGAAAGGAGTTGCCGATAAGCACCTGGAATGAATGAAGAGATTAGCACAAGGAAATTAATGGAGACTTTCAATAGCTTTTACGATCCAATCTACGGATTAATGATAACGATTTTTGCGTTTGATCAGAATCATTTTCAACAAATCTGATAACTATTCCCTTTAATATTTGAAATACAATCACTACCACACTATTAAAAAAGGTTCAATCGTGACTGCACGAGTCAATGTATCATCTAAGTTCATGTATGAATTGCAAGCGATTCAATTCATATAACATCCATTGATGCTTATTTTCCAAACACACATGACGAGAATATAATTTTTAAGCACGCTGAGATTTTATTTAATATTTTAAACATGCTCTAAAAATTAACTTGGACTAGTTTTGATATCCCGAAACTGTGACATTTGAGGCTTATTTTTGCTGTTTTTCCGAAAAAATAATCAATATCCTTTAAAAAAAGGTGGGTTGATGCTATTATCTTAACACTATTACAACAGTTATATCATTGCTCACATGGTATCAGTTATTCGTGAGATCAAATATATTTTTGCACCATTAAACCATAGTTTTTCTGGTTTTAGTCATCCACTGCCGTATAAGTATGTATAAAACTTTCGATTATAATCGAAACTAATTAATAGAAATTGACATGAATAATTATTCATGTCAATTTCTATTAAAACTACCATGACAAGATTTTATCATGCTAGTTTCATTTCATCATTGGATATAATGTTCTTAGGGCTACAAATGAAAATTTCAACAAAATAATACATATGAAAGCCCCACGTAACTTCCATAAAAAATGGCGTGTTAATATGCCCCCTCATAGATAAATAGTTGCACCTGACGGTGAATAGGAAAATATTTGCAATATTGTTTGAAGGACCTTGAATTTTCGTAATATACTCCCACACACCGTGAACTTGCTCCCTTCGGTCTACCAAAGGTCGGCAAAGGTCACCTCCTCTGACTTTACCCGCTTGGAAATATAAAACTGTTGAGTGGGGTATGACGTATGGAAGAGAAGCTCGAGTGACTCAAAAAAACTGGAAATTAATGCAGAATAATATCAAATGGACAAATAAATTGAGAAATGGCAAATTCTATGAAAGATTAGAAGAGGAAAAGCCAAAATCGAGCACTGTGTGCAACTTACGAACCAGGTGGATAGGACACACCATGCAGCATAATGGATTATCTATTTTAATCTATATATCGATGCTAAAAGATCACAAAACACTCACATTTTATAGGATTTCAAAAGTACGTCCTTATCCATGCATGATGTAATGATATTAATCGAAGAATGATAATTAAAAAAAGCATTTGCAATTAAATGTTCCTGGAATGATTGTCGGGAGACATTCATCAATTCCGTCCGGAGAACCCAGCCAACTCGGCAGTAATTTGGTCACTGGAGGGAGAAATATGCCAATAACGGTCGTCTCATTTCAAAGACATTCCCTGCTGAGGTCGAAATAGCGTGGTTGGATGAGTCCAGGATCTTATATCATGGCATTAGAGACACGGTCATTCGTAGAGAGGCTTGAGAACCACCAGGGTAAAGAAAACCACTAACACAGGAATTTAGGAATACATCGTAAGTTAAATAGGGTAACGTAAGAATTGTGAAGTGAGAGTGACGCCATGATTCATGAACTACTGTGGTGATCACTAATGCAATTCTTCCCGTGCTTGGCTATACACAAACGACTGCTCAAATCCTCAACTTCTTGTGCTCTGTCAGCCTTATCAAGATTGGGAGAATTCCATTTTTCCAAATATGACTGTCATTGCTGGTATTCCGAAAACTTTTTAGAGGGGTGTCAGAAAAGTTGTCGAACTAAAGACAACCTACCACACTTTTCCTTAAGAATGTTGTATCGATACTGCACGACTCAATGCGTCACCTTAGCTCATCTACATCTACATAATACCCCGCAATCCGCTGCAAGGGCGTGTGGCGGGAGGTATTAGGTCACCACCCAGTTAATGGTAGTTAGCTAGTTATGGTAGTGGGAAGTAGGTAGGTAGATTAGTTCAATTATTAATGAAGGATAGGATATTACTTACTCAAGTATATTTCAAAAATAAATATGGTGTGAATATGAAGTTAATAAGCGCCCTAAGAGGTTTTCATTAATATCTTAAACTTGCCCTAAAACTTATTTAGTACTAATTTTGAGATGCAAATTTTTGAAACCATGAAATTCAGGCTGTTTCTCCCAATAACTAAAATAATGGCGTATATTACTATTTCAGGTTTTTGTATGAAGTACATGTATTTCAGCTCTATTTATCGATAATGTTTATGATGTCAGATTTCCACATTCATAAAGAGTGTGTATGAATAATTACATTTTCAGTGCCAACTTTTATGAAAACTAAAACAAAAACACTATTTTATCATCGGCATGAGATAAGAGTGTACTTGAGACTACTAGTCATGAATGTTTAATCAAAGTCACATACGGCTAATATATCGTTGTACATGTATGTAACATCACAATGTAGGATAAAAAGTTCAAACGAAATAGTAATTTTAGTATATCATGTTGAAATATTTTCTCAGCTTAGAACGGTTGATGGATGAGTGAATTGTAAAATTAAAATTTTATATAAACCGCAAAAAATATTAGCAGAGCGTGGTTTCGATCCACGGACCTCTGGGTTATGGGCCCAGCACGCTTCCACTGCGCCACTCTGCTCCATGATGAAATGGCGATTTTGTTTAGAACTTCACCACTAGTAACGATATTGACATCTTGATCTTTAAGACGAGAATTGACTAGTCTGTTCATTTTACATGCATAAGACGTCCCAATCCATGGTGTAATTCACCAATATCCACTGCGTTGTTGAAAATACCGGAAAAAATATAGCATTCCTCATTTAGTGAAATAGCTCTGCACTACATGCATTGATTTCCTAGAGATAATTTAAGTGACGACTTGTTCAAAGATATATTTAACACTGTTTAGATGAGGGTTGCTCATGATTAAGAAAAATGACAACATCTACTCCATGAACTCCTTGTTCAGGAGATCTTACTTCTGTCTTCACCGTTGAAAATTCTTTCCAGTGCACAGTCTGGATGTAATTCGGACAATATTACCTTCCAGCCTTTCCAGGCCAATCGATTTTGGAACAAAGTGGACGAACCCTATTTGCCTGAAGATTCGCCGACTAAATGATTGGGTAGGGTTTCCAGCGATGGAACTAAATCTCCGATCTCTTCGATAGTTGCACCCATTGTTAGTGAAGCCGAGGTAAGCTAAGAAAAATATTTAAACTTTACTGTGTTTAAAATTATAAAACATATGCTTGTTATGTGAGCTGATTTATAAACTAAGGGGATTTGAATTAATGCTCAAACACGAGCTTTATTAGCGCCTGCCCTTGAAAATTGAAATGTACTCGTATATGTGATAATGTGATATCTTTACCTTTATCGTTATTTCAATTCATTCCAAGACATGTATCGGTAGGCCAGAATAGCTAGGCTAATTAGATAAATCATGCTGTATCCAAAATTTATGACATCACCAAAAGTGGGGAAGGGGTAAGTAATGACCTCTCCCACATTTTTTGCTTCCCTTTAGACCATTTATGTATATTTAAAAATATTTGTAATATATAGCGTTATTTCTGAAAATAATGACTTAGTAATTAACATACAATTAAGAAACTATAACTGAATCGCCGAATTCAGGCTCCCGAATAGGTCCCGCATGGAAGACTAGAGCTGTACAATCCTAGGCCAGAGTTAGCAAAGAAAGACAAATATACTATATATCAGGCTGAAGGAAAATTAGTTTTGAGTCGAAGAGAATGGATGACTACAGTCAACCAAACCTTGTAATGTAAGATTAACAATGGTACTCAAAGTGTTATTAGGTTGTCAATTTAAGTAAGTGCCGACCACCACATTCATGTTAATAAGCCAATTGATAAAATTGATGTGCCTTTGTAGAAAATAATGATAATTAGGAATTTGATGTTTGGAGGCTCTACTTTGTGAAAACTTATGACCGCTGAATAAATAAACTAGGTATTTTTTCTGTGAAAAAATACCAAGTTTATTTATTCAGTGAATAATAATTATATTTATTGATGAATTCAAGAACCCAACTTTAGTTTTCATTAGCTGACATAAAATTTTCATACGAATTCTCCTAGGTTTCGACATGTAGTTTAACATTAAAATCAGATCTGTGTCAAAGCCATGACAGTATCTGATTACAACTACTATAAAAACAATAATGTGTTTTCAATGGCATTATACAGTGTTAATTAAAACTAGACCTTTTCTTATTGATGATTGTAAAAAATTACTCAAAACTCAATTGATATCCAATTATATTTATCCATATTGTTCATCTGTTTCTCAAACGATCTTATCCACTAGTTTAACCATCCAAATTGTCCTTACGCTGTCTTTATGTCCCCTGTAGAATATCTAAAAAATCCTTTTCGTATAAAACCTAAGCAAGACTTTGGAATTATGTGTAACCATATATTGTTAAATGGTTATAATAATTTTTATATGGTTTTATTGGTATATATGTGTCTTGACACAAATAGGCTGGTAATATATGTATGGAATTCAATGTGATAAATATATATATATACATATCTGGTAAAGCTAATAATGGTAAATTTGAAAGTTACATACGTATCTTGAAAATTTACCGCTAGGGAACGTGTTGAATATGCGCAACCTCTAAAGCCTGTAGCTCTCTTGCTCTCCGACTATTCCATGGCTTAACTAATGGGAACAACGGTTGGGCATCGACAAACAAATTTTGGCAATAATTTTAAAATAAATCAGCAATCAACCGTTTCCTTTTGGATCAATGTTCGCGTAATGCTTTTTCATATGTTATAGGAATATTCTCCCAAAGGTGGCGTGTAGTATTTTCTTTTTTTTTTTTGAGAGAGAGAGAGAGAGGATGTGTAATGGGACTCCGAAATATTGGAGTCCTGGATTTACGAGGATGTGGAGAGATAGATTTGCCGGGGTCGGTACCCAGAGCGGACAGCAGAGTGGAGGCAGCTTTCCCATGCTGAATTGATGTGATGGCAGTGGAAACGCTGAGTCGTGGCTCCGAGCCCATTGCGCCCATGTGCATACGTGTGTGGGTGGTGGAGGCGAGCTATGACGGGGTGGTGGACACAGGGGCGCGGCTTGGCGGGTCGGACGGATTAGCGAGGCGGTGGAGGACGGGAAAGGGCTAGGGGGAGAGGTGGCGGAGACGACTGGATGGTCTGGATTGCTTCCAAAAAAAAAGCATGTTCGGGATTAGGACCCCAGTGCATTGCAATCCATCTATCTAGTGTGCGAACCCTTTCCTCTCCCCCAAACCCTTGAACTCTTCCTTCCTCCCCCACTTTCCAACCCATATTCCTACCCCCCTTTCCCTCTCAATTCCCTCCCCCGAGTCTGAAAGCTGTCTCTCGGGTTTTATGGTTCAATCTACTCGCACGAGACCTCGGACTCCCTTGACCCTCCATCCAGTAATCTACATCCTCGGGATTACGTATTGCTCGGCAGGTTTTGGGTTGGAAATAAGGGTACAGAGCGGTGAAAAGTGCACTTCGTCAGCGTGCTGTGCAACGTTATCGATTTAATGGACCAGCAAAGATAACTCGGAGAGAATTAGCGGGAATTAGTCAACGTATCGCAGATTAACTGTCACTAAAAGTCCTAGACCTTCCATATGTGAGAGACTGTATTCTTTCAATTTTAGTGCTCTAAATGAGTACAATTTAACGGACGTTGTGATGTGATATAGATGGTGGTGAGAAATCGCCATGCAACAGGCCACTCTACGGCCACCCCTAGGGTCAGTGGCCAAAGCAACTTATTTATTCAGTCCCCTCGAGGCCAGAAGTAAGTGATGTGATCCTCTCGGGTGAAACTCTCCCGAATCCATCACCCAGTAGGGGTTAGAGATTAATCGGGAGAGTACATCAGTTAGGTAGCCCAATTGCTTTTTGATGGTAGGTTAAAACCTACCTGAGAGAGTTACGGTTTGGGGAGATTCAAAAATCCTTCTGACTCTCTAAGATTATAATTATGATATCATAAGATTTTTTTTTAAGTTCACTGATCTCAAATAGTGAGTAGCTGAGAAGAAAAAACACCTAAGCGTTTTATAGGAATTTCGCTTTCTTATTTTTCAAATTCTAGCGTGCAAGTTATTAGATAAATTTTTACTACATTCTAAGGTGCAATTGTTTGTTATTTGACAGTATATGCATTTGCATGTTTGTAAGTTGAAAGGGTTTTTGCATGAATGTATGCGCCACTGTGGATGTAGGTTTGCATGGGTGTGTTGATTTTGCATGTGGCTTTATTCTCTTTTACGGATGGTGACCTAACACACACACCCTTGCGGTGGTTTACAGGGTATTGTTTAGATGTAAATTTTTAGGGAATAACTCAAATCCTAATAATAAAGAAGTTTAAAATATCTTAGATATGTCATAAAGAACATATCTTTGGGCTGGTTCCAATGAAATGTTTTCTCCACGCTTCTCTCTTGTATATTTTTCAAAGTTTCTGTTCGACTCCATAACATTTAGGTATTCATACTTTCATTCCTGTTTTATAATTTAGTTTTTTATCCACCTATCGTGATGAGTTTCCCTCTTTTATTTTCTGTTATTTTCCCCATTTATAATAATAATATTAAAAATAAACTTTTCACTCTCAGCCAGAAACCACTAGATAACTCACTTCCCAGATCCATTAAGATTTTCCCTCTTCATAGTGTTGAACATTTCCAGTATCTATTCTTCTTTCTCCAATCCTTTTTATCGTCAATCTTACCAGGATAAGCATTCTTCACATGTGGGAACAAATGCGTCATATTGAAAGTCAAAGTTTGACTTTCCCCACCGCCAACCCAGCCGTAGAACATCGCCTGCACACATTACCATCATTCCCTGAAGTTTGTCTACCAAAAGCTTTGTCACTCACGGTCGCTCAACGTTCCTTCCAACCACCGCCCAGACCGCCACCTTCAAGCACTCCGACACCACCGCCGTCGCCACCAGTTGCTACCAATCACCAACAAGACCCCTACTTTCATCACCCTCAAAACCACCACCATCTTCGTGTTAGAGCAATTGTGAAATATTAGCAGACTGAGGAACGGGAGCGCAATTTTCCTAAAGCGATTTGCATTCTATGGCCAAATTTCTACAGCAAAATATGAACAAAAGAAGAAAAAAGCGACATATATTCATAATTTCATACACCCGTATGTCGATTGGAATAAATTATAGAAAGAGACGCAAGAAAAAATTAAATTAATAGGGCAGGCTTAAGAATCATAGGGAATGGTTTCACATTTCAGACAGAATCTTTAGTTTCCATTTTTCACCATTTGTCAAAATATTCATTTCAGATGTTTTTTTATTTCAAAAGTATCCCCATTTATAAAAGTATATGCAGTTGAAGTGGTCTTTGAAATAATGATTACACAGGCCAACAGTGTTTTTGGTGCCGGAGCTTTTAAGGTTGATTTAAAGAACAATTGGGGTGCTGAATCCAATTATGACACTAGTTTTTTCCTATCAGCTATAGTTTTCAAGATATAGATATGTTGTTACTTACGTCAAAAAATCTTCTACATGATGATATGGGAATATTATATTAATAACACAGGCCAACAGTGGTTTTGGTGCCGGAGCTTTTTATATGCTGATTTAAAGAACAATTGGGGTGCTGAATCCAATTATGACACTAGTTTTTTCCTATCAGCTTTAGTTTTCAAGATATAGATATGTTGTTACTTACGTAAAAAAATCTTCTACATGATGATATGGGAATATTATGTTAATAACACAGGCCAACAGTGGTTTTGGTGCCGGAGCTTTTTATATGCTGATTTAAAGAACAATTGGGGTGCTGAATCCAATTATGACACTAGTTTTTTCCTACCAGCTATAGTTTTCAAGATATAGATATGTTGTTACTTACGTAAAAAAATCTTCTACATGATGATATGGGAATATTATATTAATAATTATCTCATTGGCCTACAATATAGAAATATACATAAAACTTATTGACAGTTTATTGAAAATAAAAGGAACACCGCAGAGTGGTTATAAATTAGTATACTTATAGATTTATTTAACTTTGAAAATTATTTTCCGGAATTTATCAAATATTAAAATAACTAATCATAAGATGTGCCATATCTAAAAAAGTAGAGCTGTCAAATAAAAACGGATTTCATATTTGGATTCAGCTCTACAAATATAGTTAAAATCATCACAAAGATTCCCGCCACCAAAAAAAAATTTTTTTTGTAGGCCTGTGTTATCAAAGCGCGATTTACATCACGGACTACCTCAACATATATGTTTAAAACCGGCCCCGATTAACGGACAACTCTATCTCACTCGCCTGCCAATCTTATCTATCCCGATTCTCCCCCTGTCATCCTACCCCTACCGTTTGATTCATATACAAGTTTCGAATAAGTTGCCTATCCATCTTCATTTTATCGTAACTTCTACCACCCTTCACGCTGTCTAAAAAGCCTATTTTCATCCTTCTTCTGTTTCGCTTACCCAACGCTCTCCCGTCTATCACGGCGTTCAAACATGCCATCACCTTTCAATATTTTTCTCAATCCACTTCCTCTGCCCTTTTCGGATATTCCCTAGTAACATTTTATCCTTAAGCTCATCCTCCTTCATAAAAGACCAAATCTCACATCCATAAAGCACTGCGCTCCATCTTTAAGTCCTTATCAATCTTTTCGACACATCTTTAGTCAAGAGTGCCCATCATCAATTCTCTATTTTAAAATACTTCTTTGGGTAACACAATTCTTCTTCTAATAATCCCAGGATTTTCTTTTAAAATACTGCCCAATTATATAAACTACCCTAGTTTATTTCCTCCTACTTTAATAGTCAACTTAGATTTCCTACTTTTCGAGAATCTCATGGACTTTGATTTTGTCGAGGTTAGTCCTCATTCTTTAATTCTTGTGTTGTTCCTGAAAAGCACTCCTTAGTAACTGTTATTCCTTCGCTGCCTGACTCACTATTGCATAATCATTTGCAAACATGACTTTATTATCTCGCCGACCGCTGTTATTTCTTGGTCAAACTCTCCTCATGTTTCCTTTAACATTGCCTCAAGATACACATTTCTGCTGAAAAGTACCGGCGAGAGGAGCCAACTCTGTTTAACGCACCTACTAACTTCTACCATCCCGATTCTATCTCAATTACTTTTACGCCTATGCTGTTTTATTCATGAGTAGTACCTATCCCTTAGACTCAAGGAATCTTCCCACGGTCAATCGTGATAGTAACTGCAGGGTTGTATAGAGAAAAAATCCCACTTGCCACCCCCAGTGTCTAAGGAATAATTAGATTTGCTCTAATACATTCACTTTCACTTATCTCGCGTGTTTTGTTATCAAAACCCTTCCCGCATGATCAAATGAGACTCCCATTGAAGAATCTAGTGCTCATTACAGTATTTCTTACCTTGTTTTGTTTGTTTTCAAGTTTCTCCCTCCATCCCTCGTCTTTCTCTCTCTGTAGGGGGCACGTCTACGATGCCTGCCTGCTGCGGTGTGTCATATTCCCCACATGTCTTTGAGGGCGGATGCTATCGGTCGAATGCCCATGTGATAGTGAAGTTTCCCCTTCTTGCTTTCCAATTCTAATTTACACGTTACTAGATAGATTTCTACTAAATTTGTATGTGCATGTTTATGTTTATTGATGGGATATGAGTTTGCATACGCGTGGGTTGAGAAGGTTTTCGCATGAATTTATGCCTCTGTGGGTGTAGGTTTGCATGAATATACTATATTGGTATTGCATATTGGTTTATTCTCCCTTACAGTTGGTGGCCCAACACCCCCTGCCGCTCGCCCTTATGGCGGCTTGCGGGGTTTTATGTAGATGTAGATCCTTCTAGATCCCATATTCTCCAATTATTCAGTCCTCTCCATATGGCTGAACTCCTCAACGATCATGCAGTACAAGAGAACATCATGATTTCATTCTACATTCCTTTTTACTATCGTTTCATGACTGTACTGGCGTCGCGCGTTTCTCTCTCTATCTAAACCTTAACTGAACTTCACCCAGGTAACTTCAAGCACTATTTCGTGGCGCTCTTTCGACAATTCTCAGAACTACCTTTAATGTATGTTAAATACGTAAAATGTATTGTCCAATATTCCTCACATCCTTTTACATTTCTCGCAATGGGTTCCATATTGGGTTAAGAAAATATTGTGGCCACAATTCCTTCTCATGAACACTACGCATAAATTCAAAGAATTTAATCCTTTGTAAATTGACTTTTGAATATGAATTCTGTTCCTAATTCCTCTTGAGAAAGGTGGTTGCACCACCAAAAATTCGAGAACCAGTGAGTCCCTCTTTTATATGTTTTAATTTCTGTGTTTGTGTCGACTAGTTAGTCAATTTACATATATATATATATATATATATATATATATATATATATATACACACACAATATAAGAACACATAAAAGGAACACTCACACGTTATTTCTTGATAATTTCGACGGAATTGAGCACCGTCTTCCTCAGGAGATTAGGTAGGCTAGTAGGATAGTATATACGTATATATATATATATGTATATATATATATATATATATATATAGTTCGAGCCATCGAAATACAACCGATCTAAAGGATGAGTGAGCATTTGTGAGTTCTTGGAATTACTCAAAGCTATAAAAAGGGTTCAATAACAGATTCCACAACACTGGGTCATTTCACGGCCACGGAGTCCTTTTCCACCCTATTTATCCGGTATCTTGCTTACAGGCTCATTATCAGATGAATATCGAGATATATGTACATTAAATTCTAAGGCTATAGGCTATTGTAATACATCTGTATCCTCATCTATGCTATAACCTGAAAGTCACTACTTGGTCGTTAGAACATTAGCTGTTGTGTTTTAATCCCTCCTTGTGGTGATACACATCTAATAGGAATATCAGATGTGAGTAAATAAAATACTGCCTTTTTTTACCATTAAAAATATAATTACAACCTGAGTTTCGGCTAAATCATCATCAGTGAGACAAGAACAGTGTCGTGAGCGAAAACGCGCATCGTAATAATGATATTTATTCGGATGATAGTGAAACACTAGTACAAATAGTGTCTCCTGTTAAATGCTCTCTTGCCTAGATAATTTACTAGTGTTTCCAAGCACCCTTTCAAAGCCTCCCTCCCCAATCCCTCTCGCCATCTTACCAATATCCCCTCCGCGTCATCATCCTCGCCATCCGTGCCGCCTTCACCATCTCTTCCCTTCCTCTCCCATTAGCAACCCCGCCACGTCCCTGACCCCCTGTTCAAAACCCTCAGCCAGTCCTAAGGGTACCCGTCCCCATCCTTCCCACCCACACCCTGGGGGCTCATTCCCATTAAGCATCCCCTAATCGCCGGCTTTCACTCCCGAAACCCTTTCTCCGACTACTCCTCAACCCCCTCCCTACTCCTCCCCCACCTTTCGCCAACCAATACTCCCCTCAAGCCAAAATCTCAAATTAATCTACCCCCTACTACTCCCTGTTTCCGCTCTCTGCCCTCCTTCCCTCCTCCATTCCCACCCCCACTAACCCATGCATAAATCCTTTAAGCGGAGTAAAACGATCCCGCCACGCCATCGGAACCAATATCTCCGAGCAAACGCAACGGATCGCCTTGACTCATCTTCTCCATTTTTCCTTCAGCTCGAAAAGCTCCTTCTAAAGCACTGATATTTTGGAAGGTTCGTATCTACATCTGCGTGGTGTTCTGTAAGGCACCTCTAGGCGGGAGAATTGGCCGCCAAGAGATATTTGGCCTTCCCCACTAGACGTCTTCCGGGATATGACAGATCATTTATTCAGTTCCGAAACTTGTCGAACATTATTCAGCTCCAAAGAAAGTGATTAATATTTAATTGTAACAGGACACAAATCACCCTGACTTGCCTTGTCTCCTCTTCTCCTCCGCTCGAATTTGTGGTCAGAGTGCCTGCAGGCAAGCATGCCTCTTCCGACCCTCCTGGAATCCGCCTCTCACCTTATCTCTGATACGGATGTGTAGTATACTACCACGCAGGGATGCCTAAAGATACGACAATGGTTTGGACATATGGGGGCAGGAATGTACGAGAGTCGAACCTCGTCCAAACGAAGAGAGTCCTTTATTTCAACCGACAGTTGGGAAGACTAGGCTTTTATTCCAGAGTCAAATCCGTACGCCAATGACTTGTCGTTAGTTATGACCTTTTTTAGAAAACCTGGGTCATCATATGCGACCTGGAGCAAGTCCCATGTTGCCGCAGCAGAAAATTCTTGACGTTGATTAGATAAAAGAGAATGCAACGAGGCAGCTGATTACCATTCCGAAAAATGATTTTGCCGATTGTTTTGAAAAGTGAAAGAGACTCTGGGATAATATGGCGAGGTTCCAAGGGGAGTACGTCGAATGGGACTAAGATCAGTTTGTTCTGGGTAGGATACAATAATAATTTTCTCAATATTTGCACATAAAAAGCATTGGAAAAAATTTTTTCTTGGTGTGACAGTACGTAACAGCGCGCTCACACCGCGCTCGCTCCGCGCGAGCTCGATGGTAAGGCATTCTGATCTTCAGCACGTGCCAAGCGACAATCGTCTGTGAGTGTCCGTTTAGGCTAGATCGTATTTTTGGTGGAACCTTGTCGAGTGATTTAGAGCAAGCGCACAATTGAACAGCGGTAAGCCATTAAATTTTGTGTTAAACCGGAGAAATCGGGTAAGGAGACTTTGAGCATAATTTTCCAAGTATTCATAGATGACAAAATGTAGCAAGTTGCAGCTTTTAAGTGGCACAAGCTCTTCAAACATGGCTAAAAGAATGTGGAGGACGAGCCCCGCACTGAAAGGCCGTCGACGTCAAGAACCAACGACTACAAGGAACGTCTGCGTAAGGTTCTGAATTCAGATCAGGTCTTTGTTTTATTAATATTGATTCTCATCCCATATCTATCTCAATGAACCTCCAATTCACTCAGCAATGCTTGCAACCCCTTGGCTGACTGAGCAACTAATGCTTGGTCATCAGCAAACCTAACCGATTTTACGAATTCCCCTCAGACTTACTTTCATTCCTACCCCCAGTTCTTCCCATGCCTCTTTAATCATTTCCTCCACATATAGTATACGTTGAACAGCACCGGTGACAATGTGCAATCCTGCCTTACACCTCTTCCTAACACTGCCCATCCGGACTCACCGTTCCCCACTCGCACCTGAGCAGTCTGAGACATGTACAGGTTGCGGATCAGTCTCCTGTCCCTCCAATCCATTCCTGTTTTCTGCAATGCATGCATTAATTTTTCCCAATTCACTCTATCAAACGCTTTTTCGAAATCTACGAAACAGGCAAATATGTCCTGATTGTATTCTATATTCCTCTCAATTAGTGATCTCATTACTGCAATGGCATCACGCGTACCTCTTCCTTTCCTAAACCGAAACTGATCATTCATGCATTGAACATTACGAATTATACTACCTAGAATACATCTGCATACTATCCTACAACCCTCCTCAAGAGCGTGTGGCAGGGCAGGTCACCACCTGAACAAGACAGTAAATCCACATGAAAAATCAACATATTTATTCTAACCTACACCCATAGTGGCGTATATATCCATTCAAAAACCTTTTTAACATACATGCATGCAAATACATATCTACATCTACGACTGCGTAACATCCCACAAGCAACCACAAGGGCGTATGGCGAGGGGTACTAGTCACCACGCGTAAAAGAAAACAAAATAAATGCAAAATCAACATATTTATTCCAACCCACAGTCATAGCGGCGCATACATTCATACAAAAACCCGTCCAACGATTAAAGACTTTTCTGCTATTCTGTCAGTAAATAACCCCTATCCCTACTATAAGGGTTGACAATGTAATTCAAGAAATATCAGGGTTTTATACAATGAATAATAAAAAGTATGACACACAGTATAAATAAATGTCTCATTCAATATTATTAACAGAACGTTTTAGGTAAATATAATATATTTTAATGGAACATTTTCAATTATTATTTACCCCTTTAATTGTCTATCACTCATATTCAAAATCCACCCTGCTGTAGCGTATTGCGGTTTGTAAAAGACTCTCAAAATCAACACCAAATAAACATCAAAGGATACGCGATTCTAATTTTCGTAAGAGGTTCAGCCCGTATCTAAGAGAGTTTAAACGATGGAAGAGGCGTAGGAATCCACGAATAATCTCGTTTACAGGCCGCCGATTCTCAACCGATTATTCTCACATCAACGAAATTTCCGTTTGAAGGCTTACGTAAGCTTAATGCGTCTTTAAACCGCATCCGCTTCTTCTTGCAGTCTTCTATTTGAAAAACCGCGAAAGCAATTTGGTGTTTAATTAGTTCTGGAGAGATTCGCTGCCTTCGTGACCGCATAGGAATTTTTGTCTCCGGCGTTAATAAAAAATGAAAGAATTTTTAGGGATTTATCTTAATACTTAAATTAACACCGTACTCCGAAAGATACAACAAAACCGTGATACCTTCGTTGAAAATACACGTGAAGTGATCTGTAAATCCATGACTTTTCTTATTTTGTTATTAATTAATCCTTTGGTTTATGTTCGTAAATTGTTAAATGTAAAAACGAACTTTTCAATCATTTTTTATAATAATAGGTAGTTCATTTTGCAATACGTAATACTGCACGTAACTGTACATATCCGGCCTCGATGGCGGCGGCGTAACATCCTCGTTTGCCAATCCAAGGGTTGCGGGTTCGATTCCCGCCAGGATGGATTTTCCTCCACCCAGGGCTTGGGTGTTTGTAATCGTAAACGTATGTGAAGTTAAGCATTTGCGTAAGGGAATTATTACAATGTTATCTATGAAAAGTACGGGACCCACTGGGGAACATTTGATTAATTTGCCATTTCTTGGCGTTTCCTACTTTCTCGCGGTGAGATATAATGACGTATTCAATCATAAGCAGTACCCTGTAGTCGATTTCCTGCAATCCAATTGCAGAAAATAATTAGTTTTGAAGTTCTCCTCCGACATTGTACATAATTATTATCAATTATCCTTTTTAGGCAACGTAACAAAAATAAAATTATTTTAAACAAGCTGGATAGGCTTAGAATTTTTTTATAATTTGATTAATTTATCAATCTCTCTCCTCGTTGAATCTCCTACAGTTTTCCTTGGACTTATATCAGACACATTCTAGCTAACGTAGCTTCTGCCACCAAGCCTGATGAGAAGTATAAGAATCCCATTCACAGCAAAAAGTAGGGTAATTAACCCTAAGATTAGGTGAGTGTAGGCGCGATAGGTAGTTATGTGGTCGCATTTAGAGCTAAGTTTTAAGAGTTTGAAATTCACGCACACAAAGTATGTTCTTTTTCCTATACCGCATGTGGTTTTTGGGAAAATGGGGTACCTAATTACCTAGCTTAGATGGAGATGGTATTGTACTGAAAGAGTTTTGATTTGAACCGTGGGTCCTCCACTAGTCAGGCACTGTTCCCATCGAGCTACCACGCTCCTATTGACTATATCAAACATTTACGGGACATTACTTGATCATTAATATGCATATATGAAGATACCAATCACAACGAAGGACAAATGATACTCTTTGACAAACTCAATTTTTCAAGAAACTGTAACAGTAACTTTAACGGAGCCACTCGCTATGTGTGCATTATAATGCAACAAGGCGAATGATTTTTACTCTCTGGAATGGTCGCATTATAAAACTCAATTTTATTTTATTGGATATTAATTGTGATTTTTCTTTGCTTTGAAACAAACTCCATTGGAAAAATAAAATTTAACATCTTCTCCATTGTCAGAAATTCCCTTTTGCGTTTTAGCGGTTGCGCCTTCCAATTCAGATCACAATCAGCTCAAAATAAAAACGGTAGCAAGAATCACGTCCTGCAAACTCGGTGGTGCAGTCTGCTTACTAAAAGGAAACCCCATAATACCCCCTATCCATACCAAAAAATAAATACAAGGGTAATCTTAACGTTTAAGCCTGCGCGGTACGAGATAGCGTCCTTTACACTTTACGCTACTCCGGATGTAATGAAAGGAACGCGGGTGAACTCACACGTCCTGCGCTAGGAGATGGGTGAGATTTCCGCTAACTTGCTCGGGAGGTAAAGTCACGTCGCACCGCTTTCAAAGCATTTTAACTCGAGAACTTTTGTGAGGGCCCGCTCATGCGGTCCACGTCTGTAAACAATCCAATCATTAGTTGGCTTTCGGTTGTGCATCTGTGTGTGTGCGTGGATATGGGCGTGTACTCTTGGCCGATACATGGATAAGGCATGCAAATTTTTTCCATCTATTTGCCCGAAAAAAGAACACCCCTTTCAAGACGGCGTTGGCGATTAGGTCGTACGGTTTTTTTTAGCTCTTCAGCGTAGGAAAGTATATTCATGTCGTTTGATATCTTAGGTGCCAGAATTATTGGTGGAAACGGGACTGGTGGGGAATGAAACCGATTCATTGCATTGAATGCGTGTTGAAGTTGATGATACGAGTATTGTTGAGGAAACGGGTTCTTAAGGCTTACAGGACATTCAGTTTTGATCGAATTCATGACCCTATTGGTCAATTGTCAAATTGAATGATGAACATTCAGAGCAAGAATGGCGATACCAGGATTTTCAGGGGACCCGGTTTCTCAAAGCTGCAAGTCAGTTCACAAGTCCTAGTAATTTACATAAATCGAGTTTGCTGATAAAAAAAATTGTGACAATATGTATTGCTTCAAATTAGAAGTGTTTTTATAATATTTTGCAAATCTTTTTGTAGCTTTGTGAAACAGGTCTCAGTAATTTTTTGAGCCATGAAGGAACTCTCCAACTCAGTGGCAAAATTAATAGATTATTGTTAGCTACTTATAATATGAATTCATTTATTTCATCAGGGAGTCAAAGGTTCATCAACATCATTTCAAAAATACTAATGAGAAAGGAAAATAATTATGATATCATTATCGCAAGGTGGTTATTTTCAAGGATGTTTTGGAAGTGTATGAGGGTTGCATTATGGTTGAAGAAACCATTTCCGTTAGCGCAATTCAGCAAAGCGCAAGCAATGAATTGACCTATACAAAACTGACTTAAAATGAAAGACCTAAAGTAGCGTACAAGTTAACGCCCTCTCTGCCAGACGGCGGAGATACTAGAAATGCCCTAAGTAAGAGTATGGGAAGGAGGGATGAAGGGGAAAGAGAATCTCAACTTGGGTCCACCCTTCTTCTATAATCAGCAGTTGGAAACGGATTTCTACACGACGAAAGGAAGTATAATAATATCACATCTACCTGAGCATCTATTACAAGTCTCTTCAATCAATATGGAGCGAGTAAAAAGGATCCCTTTGTTGTCCTGTGTCTCCATTCGCCCCACATGGCTTGGGGAGCAGATTAACGTTCACTTTAAAATGTGACAACAATGGACGTCATTCAACTCGATTCCTAGCGAAAGAAAACTAGTTAAATGGACGCCCTGATCCGTTTTAATGGCATCAAAATGAGCACAGGAGAAGGTAAATGTTCTTGGTGTTGTAATCCACACAATGGCGTCGTTAACTTCAGCCTTGACCTACTATGCCCGCAGGAGAAACTCAAATCTTTGATTGCAATAGCAAATTGTTGTGAAGCGCGTTAACCCCATTTCATTTTCCCAACAGTCCTCGGAACCCTTCCCATCCAAAACCCTTCACCTAAAAACCCTTCCCTCCACCACCACGATCCAGGATTCTTACCCACATTCACCAAAGACCCTTCATGAGGACCCCTATCCGGGCAGAAATGGGGGAACGAGGTGGGTTAAGGGATATAGGTAGGCCGAAGGCGGAGAAGGAGGGGATCCAAAGGCAAAAAAATTCAAAAGAAAAAGAAGCGAAGAGGAAAGAAGGAAGTCTCTTTCATTCGACTGCGAGGGTGGGTCGATGAGAAATTCTGAGCCGCAAGGATTTTCGACCCCGCCTCTTCTTCCACCCCATGCTAAAGTCCTTCTTCCCTCCCCACCCATATTTTCTTATCTTCCCCTCATCTTTTTTTTATCTCGAAAGGGTTCCATCTCCCTTTTTCTCTCTTTCTTCCATTCCCACACTCCCCCCCTCTCTTCTTCCCCACCCTCGCCATCCTCCGCCGACCGCTCCTGTAAAAAGAAGTGCCGGAAATAATGAGAACAGGTTCCTCCCCCCCTTCCAACCGAATAAAAGCCGACGTCTTGCTGAGAAATGATTGGATTTTCGCGTGGAATCGTATACGTGTCATCGTCCTTGTCCTTTCGGTAATCCCACCCTTCCCCCACCACAAAATCTCTATGTCTATCTATTCATCTCTCTCTCTCTCTCTCTCTCTCTATATATATATATATATATATATATATATATATATATATATATATATATATATATATAGTCACTTTCTTGGAAAACCCACGAACATGTACAATAATGTAAATTCACTAATAGTCATAACAAACACAGAAACCAAAACCCACAAAAGAGGGACTCACTGGTTCTCGAATTTTCGGTGGTCCAACCACCTTTCTCAAGAAGAATTAGGATTGTTATGACTATTAGTGAATTTACATTATATATATATTTATATAAGAAATCATCTTTTTATATATGTATATATATATATAGATGATTTCTTCGAAGTAACACGGAAGTGTTGAATAAAAAACTTAGACAGTAAAACACAACATGAGAACACATAAAAGGAACACTCACACGTAATATCTTGATAATTTCGACGGACTCGAACTCCATCTTCTTCGGAAGATTAGTTAGGACTGAGGTATATGGGTATGTGGGACAGAGAGAAAAGTGGACGAGGGAGGGGGGGCGCAGTCCTACCTAATCTTCCGAGAAAGACGGAGCTCAATCCATTCCTCCTCACCAGATCGTCATCCATCCTCACCAGATCGTCATCCATCCCTCAGCTATAGTTCATCTCTCAACCCCCTTATTCGCCTATACCTATCGCTCCGATTTCTCCACATTCCACACTCTTTCCATATTCGCACAACCCGCTTCCCCCAAGGGTTCTCTGCCCGGTGGAGGATTTACTTGAAGGGTGGGTGGGAAGGCGGTGATCGTTGCAACACAGTCCCTCTACCTTCTCTCCCTACCCGCCTCCCAGTCCCCGCTATCAACGTATCAATCCGGTTGTTAGGCAAAAATTAATCGCCAAGATTCGTTCTGCATGCTGATGAAGTCTCGCGCGCACTTCCGTTCCGAGTATTTTGATCTTCCGTTAAGTTGATGTAAATCTGGGAGAATTAGCCGATTAACTTAGTCTCAGCAACACCCTGGCCTATACTTTATTGTATAGAAAAATACTCTAGAACAATTGCTCATTCTTCTACAACAGAGCACTGCAGAAATTGATTCGGGAGTATGAGTATTTTTATTGTGTATAGCATTCATAAAAAACCATAAGCACAGAAATAAACCCAGAAATAAATAAAAAATAAAAGGTCAGGTTGGTAGGTCATGGTAGAATTCACCAATTACTAAACCCAATAGCGTTTGAAATCCATACAATAGGGTAGAGGGGGCCAGTCCCTTTCCCTGTGCCAAGTATGGTTTCCTAGGAAGATCTGGTACCCGAAAAACCACACAACTGAGCTAAGGGTACTCAGTGTGTCATGCCCGGGAATCGATCCCTGACACTCTGGTCAGTATTTCAATCCTCTACCACTGGACTACGGCGACCCTTTTATAGCGTATATATCTATAAAATATTGATTAATGTAAAAGATAGTTTACATTCCAGCAAGTACTTGATTATAACACCGGGATAAAAAAATCATTCTCCATGAGTAACCGCAAGTAACCTAATCACAGTAATGCTTAAATGACTTTGTTGTAAAATTATTTAATCCACTACCTAAAACTGTTAAAAAAATGAACTCTGCCAAATTTTAATTTGGACTAGCCACAAAAGTTCTGTACTCAGTAAATGATTTTTTATTCGTAGAAAAATGGATACAATTTTTTCTGTGTTATTTTCCTGATGTGATGACATACGTTAAATATCCGATGTGTTCTGCATGACGAGGTCTATTTTGTTTCTACTTAATGACCAAAAAAATTATTATTATCATTATGCGAGCGATTGCTATGAATGAAACGAATGGCCAAGACCGAGATCAAACCATGCTGAAGGCAAATGAATATCTTCCCCCGGAATCGTTCATGATCCCTTCAAAGCATATAATGAGTGAGCGACAACCTTAAAGTTTTCCGCAATGGCTGAGCCATGCTCTGAAATAACTTTACGGGGGAATTCGCGGTAATTACTTGTACTGTACTTCACAGGATGAAGAATACAAATTTCATTACTATTATTTACCTAATAATCCAAAGACTGGGTCGCGGTCTTTTTATTTGTTTTAACAGGAAATAATAAAAAATGTCAACAAAAAACCACAAGACCTTCTCATACAGGACCCTTCACCGAAGGACTTAATGAAGGAATTAAATAGGATTGATCATTCAAAGATCTGCAAGAGATACCGCGACAGTTACTTCAACGGAACCATGCGTTAATGTGCATCGGAGTATAGGAATTTCAGGGTGCACAAGTCTTTGCCTAGAAATTCACATTAAAAGAGAGCGCTTCGGTAGTTTAACTGATTAAAGCATTCGTCCCTAAATCGAGGGACGCGAGTCCTAATCACGGTCGTGGCGAATAATTTTCACGCTGTGATACTACTGCATTAGGAATAATAGTTTTGAATGAACAGAAAGTGATGCATTACTATTTGAAGACCGATGACATTGGACAAGCACAAAGATTAAAATTCTTGACTTAAACTTTTATTAAGGTAATCAATCCAGTTTATCCCTGTGAAAGATGGAATAATCATAAGTAGCGCTGATTTAAATTTTTGGGCGAGAATACCGAGAAAGTTTAGGAAAATTGGCTGCAAAACCAATCGATTTGAGGAAACATTTTTCCCTCGCCCAATTCGAGACCTGGACAGTAGAAAACATTACCCATGGAAAATTGAACTTGCTGAATGAAATTGTTCATTCATCAGCAAACACTCCAACGCGCCCTGCCGTCAGCTCTCCTGCAGGCTTACGGGATAAGATGTATGCATGGACACCAAAGGCGAGAAAAAATTCACCTCATCAAACCCGCTTTCGCTATTTTCATGTAGCCACACGATCCGGTTTCCATGGAGACAGGAGGAATTAACTCCTTGACGCGCTACTTACAAAAATAATTTGTTTGATTGGCATAAAAAGCAATTTCACTGTCCATCAACTTATTCTCTACAATCCTTTCCCAAGTTTCGAAGACTGGGCGTAGAAATACTCTTCGTGATTTCAAATAATAACTAAGTGGGCATAGCCGTATGTGTTTTCATTAATGTTATGTCATCCAATTCAAATACGTCATGTCTATTTACCTCTTGGTGTAATTGATATATTTAATTGCATTCGTCTAATGTACCACAAGCTTTGGACATTCAAATGAGTGATTAGCTACCGTTCACAAAGTTCTAGGTTCAAGTCCGAGTGTTGTCTTTCACAAATGTCGGCAAAACTCAAAGTTCTGCCATTATTCCAGATATCGGTGCTCATCGTAGACAATGTAATGTGGGAGGCTGGGAGAAGGGAACGACTTCCGCCAACCCTTAATTTGCACTTAAACGCGCCGTTGGGCAAAGCATCATGTCAGAGCTCTGCCTTCGCCCTGTGAGTTTCGTGTTCATGGAAGAGTCTATGCCTGCCTCCCATGTACATGTAGAACTTCCATAGGGCTCTTATATGTACATAGGCATTACTCTCACCGACTAAACTATGGGTTCAGGTGGTGGAAACCCGGACATAAGCTGTTATACGAGTTCATTAAATGATACTTAGTCCCGAATTAATTATTCCCTACCAGCTCTGGGAGCTCTCATAGGAATTATTGACGCGTAGGGTACTCTTGAAGTACTATCAAATTACGACGGGTCTTATTCAGAGCAGTTTTAAACCTCAATATGAACGAGATTGGCTAATATAACGCTTAAATATTTTAAGTTAGTATGTTAAGTCCATCGTCTCCGAAAGACCAGTCACCGAAAGTCACTTATCATCCATCCATATTTTACCTTTCACCCCTGTTTCATGAAGGATTCTCGGGTCTTTCGCAGGCCAACATGGAACCCCTGACCCGTTGGAAGACCCGAGAGTCCTTCATGGAGCAAATACGCCGGGAAAGCACCAGATTTTATTTCATCCCTGTTACTGAACGCGTTTTAATTTACGACGGTGCCACTGACACTTTATTCAATTCAATGAAAGTTGTACAATTTTTGCAACACACATTAGGCTGGCAGTCTAATATAAAATTAAGTTTTTGTCACATAAATCATGCGAATAAATTGTTTTAAGAGCACTCTTATTTGAAGAGGTCTCGCACTATAGGGTCATATTCATCAATCATATTCTTGGAGTCACAAGTATATTCATGTAACCTGTTACTTCATGGAAGTTTTAATGTCTATCTCTCTCCCTTCTTAATTTTAGGGAATCGTGCTCTAACTGCTACTGATTTTGTAGATCCTTGTTATGATTTATTTTCAACGCCAGGTCTTCTTTTAATTTCACTGAGCTCCCTAATTGAATTTTCAAACTGCTAGCTAACGCACCCGGAAACAATTTGAAAAGTATCATTTCACGGGTTTTTGTAACAAAAAATATATGTTGTAAATTTAATATAGGGTCTCGGGATATTTAAACCTTGGGCCGCAAAAATTCTCGTTAACATCAATTATAGCGGTCTAAGCACATAAAATAAACCCAAGAAACGAAAACTAAATTTTTTGCAAGTTTCAAATTCAAGGTCTAAGAACTATCTAAGAACGTATGTCCTCGAAAAAACAATGGAAATTCTGACAAGATTCCTGAGCTTACTAAACATGTAAATTTACGAAAATCTTCGTGACGCAGGTTTTATTAGTGATTCATAAGCAGAATTGTTCCCAAATGTCGGCTTACTATCGTTGCGGGTAAGGAGATAAATCGATTAACTACTATGTGAGAACTTTCACTTTTGAAAAAATGCTGACTTATTTCTTTGCCAAGTTATTTCAGCGCTAATTAACATCAAAAATTGTTCCACCTCCCCTCTAAAAATAAACTTTGCCCTTTTAGCTGAACAACAGACCAAGTTCCAGGGGAGTTTGTATAATTTTTTTCCTCGGACGTCAGCAATGTACACCTGGGATGAGGGAATAGAGACAAAAAACTAACCGTAGATTTTAACATTAGTGAAGAAATCTTAGCTTAAATTCATTATATGGGTTAAAACGACAGTTGACTGTTCTCTTAAGTGACAAACCATTCTCGTTAAAAATGTTCATAATTCCATCCATTCAGGCTTAGAGGCTGAAAAGATATTGTTGATCGTATTTGTTTCATTCGTATTCATTTTAAAATTCCCATCATAAAGTATTAACTCTAAATAATGAAAAGTTATTAAGTTAATGTTTGCTATTTAATTTTTTAGATTCTGAAGATGACGGCCTCGCTGTCGAAACAACCAATGCAACTACATTCGTGAGTCTCCTTTCTTTGTTTTTCTCTGTTTATATTAGCTTTTAAACAAAATGTTTATAATATATATAACTTGAATTGCCACAATAGAACACAAAATTATGCATAGAAAACACGTTAGAGAACATTCACATTTAGAATAGTTTGAGCTATCGCCCTCCTCTGAGGTCTTCTTTAGGTCAGGCTATAATGTATACATATAATACACATACATAAATTTACCTATAATTATATATATATATAATCATTTATAGTGTATATATTGGGAAAAATTAATTGTTTATCACTTTTGAAAGAAACAATAAATTTCAAAATACCTTTTCTTGAAAGATTTCCATCTCATGAAAATGGAATTTGGTTAAATATATTTGTATAATTAATGGAATCAAACTTAAATTGGTGGATTCATATAAAAGAAAAAAGTAATGTATAATTATGTGTTCATAAATATGTAATAACTCCGCAATTTTCTCAATAACGTTTTCTTAATTGAGGATCATATTTTCGTGCACCCTCTTGAATGCCTGACACTGTAACGGGGTCAACGTAGTTTTCAAGGTGATCTACCGCAAATTGGCGGCGACCGAGGGCGTTGCGATTGATATAGCCAGAGCATTAATCTGAGTGAGTGCCCGAGCCGGATTCACATTTGTTACGAACGACAAGGTGCATCAAGGTGATCCTGACGCCAACGACCGACGTTAATTCTCCTTCTCGGTCGCTATCTCTTGTTGATTGCGTGGTCCTTTACAACATCCAGGCCCGTCTCCACACCACAGGTCAGGGTAGTGGGTCAAAGAGTTGACAAACCGTGCACCGTCAGGGTGGCATTAATGAAAACGGTAGGAAAATTCCACTGCCAGAGCAAAAAATATTTATCTGCTTCTTTTTATGACAACATGGTACTATTGAAACATAGAATATGAACCCCTTTTGTCCACTACTATTTTCTGTAGTGAAATTTTCGAGCACATGTCATGCATTTTTGCTGAAGGATAATAGGAATAGGTTTTTGGGGATACTATCTGTCCATTGTACTAAGTATACGAGCTGGGAGACAGTAAACAATGCATCTACATCTACCAAAATACCCCACGATCAATCAACAAGGTGTGGCAGGGGGTACAGGCACAAGAAGATGGATATGGGAGAGGAAGAGAAACAGTTAAAAATATACATTATATTCACTCAAATATTGTGCAGTTTATGCACATGCTAAAGGAAGGCTTATTTCAAAAAAAGTGTTAATTTCACTCAATCAAATAGTTCTTTGTTATCCAAAAAAAAGGTCAAAAAAATGAACCACAACCATTTTTACAACAGACCTCCACCATACCAAGACAGGTCATGCAGAATTGGAAAGTAAGAAGGGGAATTTTTATTAATTCATGGACATGCAACTCATGGCCCCGCGTCTACAGTGACAGGTAGTAGATATGACGACACCCCGCTGTTGGCAGTGGACGGAATGAGGCATCTCTCAAAAGAGAGAGACGAGGGTTGGAAGGAGAAGCTTGAAAGCAACACAGAAAGGTAGGCAATATTGTACCGAGCACTACATTCCCATGCGGGAAGAGATTTGTCAACAAAACACACGAGATTAATGAAAATAGATGCGTTTTAGTAAAACTAATTACTTCCTAAACGGCGTGGGTGGCAAGTGGGATTTTTTGCAATCCCCCTACTCTACAGTTAATATCACGTATTGTACGTAGGAAGGAGTCCTTGAGTCTGCAAGTTCTGGCATATATTTTCTGAATGTTATACTCATGATCCAAGTGGATAATTTATGTTGGTGTGCGAATGATTTGTGAGACCTCGGCGCTGAAACATGAGGATCTGAATTTTTTTAATAAGCTCAACCTGGCATTAAATCTTCCTTTGTTAGAATGATTCCCATTCCAACACCAGAAGCATTTCTATTACGATTTTTGGTGTGTCGTAAGAGTATTTAAGAAAACGGGCGGCCCGCGGTTGAACATTGAATGAGAACTTTTTTAGCCGGATGCCAAACACTACATGTATAGTCTAAACGAGGCCTTACAAAACTATGATAGTAACGATCCTTGATCATATATTCACTCCTGCTAACAATGTATCTAATATATACCAATGTTTTATTTACCAAAACGCAGATTTTACGTCTGTGTGTGTCCAAAAATAAGTAATTAGTTACAGTAACACCTAGGAATTTTACCGTACGAACTACTTCTAGATCAACTCCAGATAGTTTGTAAACAAATCCCGTTGGCCTTTTAAAAAATTGACCACTGAACATTTGTTATGGCTTAATGACAACACCTTTTTTGGATAGCATTTCAAAATGAAATCTATATTCCTTTTTAGTATTAATCGATCTTCTTCCCCAGAAATCTCCCGGTAAGTAGTTTCATCCGCTAACATCCTAATCTTAATTTTCACTTCGAGGTTTAAATCGTTAACAAAATTCAAGAAGAGCAAGGGGCACGATTCCCTCGGGGTACAACCGAAGTCACTCGTACACTGTCAGAACTGTTCCGTCAAGGACTACCTTCTGTTCCCCTTTCTGACAGGAAGTCTTCAACCCAATTCATCGCCTTCGTATTTATGCCGTCAAGTTTTAATTTATAAATTAACTTACCATGGGGAACCTTGTCAAATGCCTTATGTAAATGCAAAAAAATCGCATCCACTTGCCTATCACTTCCACCCGGTAAAATTGAGTCATGTGTAAAGTGGTTCTAATTGAGTCTCGCATGAGTGGGTTTTCCTGAACCCGTGCTGATCCTTGCTTAATAAGCAAATGCTGTCAAGATAACCCATTATCGAACTGAAATTAATGTTTCCCAACATTTTGCATCAAATTGAGGTGAGAGAAATAGGTCTGTAATTACTGGGGTCCTCCCTGTCACCACTTCTAAATTAGGCGTATTCTGCGAAGTTTTCCAATTCTTAGGGACTTCACACTCCGTTGGTGATTCGTTCAATACTACTTCGAGATACGGTCGATATTAAGAGTTACCTGTTTTCACATCCTAGCCGGTATGCTTTTGAGAACCAAAGATTTGTTGGGTCTAATCTCTTTAAGAAATGTGAAAATTCCTTTTCAGTCCGCTGTTATACTTGCCATTATTTCGTTGTGTAGAATACCTGGGAAACCCTCGGTAACAACATCGTTCATGAAAACACTTTTGAAATATTTATATAAGAGGATATTAGCTTTTCCCTCGCTATTAGTGTGGATGATTTTGTCACAATCCCTTAAGCATGTCACAGTTTTCTCGCCTCCTTTTATTTCCCTAAGATATGACAAGAACGCATAAGGCCACTGTCCAAATACTCATTCTCACAAGGTTCCACGTAATTGTGTTTTATTTTCAATTTTAGAATATCTATTATTGTCCAATAAATGCTTATTCTCAAAGGAATATACGTTATAGCCTGTTCTTCTCACTCTTAGAGTGTAATAATCTATACTTTCGAAGCGCTTTCTACGAGGCATGCCTGCAGGCCTCGTAAATGCCATTAGTACCACCAGGGGTCACGGTTTGTTTTAACGTATTTTGTAGGGGTTAAGTCTGTGATCTCCCTTTACATAATGTTAATTAACTGGGTCCAAACGTCTTTTTCCATATTTTTTATATGCGTAGGTTATTTTCAAATAAACTAGACCAAAAAATATTATAATAGTATTTCATTGCAACAATTTCAAGGGCGAATGATTTTTACACTCAGGAATTATTGCATAGAAATGCATGTTAGCGGATGACTCCGTTAAAAGTTACTATTGCGGCATCTCCCGCAGTTTCTTGAAATTTATTATAAAAGTATTCCATTCATTCTATTGAAAAATTTATGAAAATATCTATTCCAGTGAAATAATTTCTTGCCGTAAATATACAAAATGCAATTTCAAAAAACTTACGGAGAAACTAACTAATGCATTTTTCAAACAGATTGCCGTAAGCAACAGATCTCTACTTGAAATACGAATTTTTGCCCAATTCTTTTCTTCTTCTATTTTCTTTAAATTCTATCACTATTTGGATGTGTTCAATTAATTTAATATATGTAAATAAAACATCATTGCGTCCATCCTTTTTAACATTTGTCAATATTCTCTTTCAATGTAAACGCCATATTTTATTATTCGGATGGAAATATTTGTTAATAACAAATCAATAACCATTCCCTCAGTTACGTGTCATAAAAAATTGTTTTTCCACATCTCAGTTCATTAATTTTGGTAATTCTTGGGGTCAAACAAAATGATAGTAATGAAGATCTGCTTGAAATACGTTGCTTTGCGTCACTATATTGACATATTTTGCGAAAATTTTAGTAACACTAAGCCGGAGTATTTGTTCATTATTTTTCCATGATTGAGATAAACTCGGCATCATTGCATAAAATTATTATTTTTTTGGTTTTTTTATCAATAATACTATTATTATGAACAAATGACTATCTTTTCAAGATGATCGAAATAAAATATTTAACCGGAAAAAAACGTTAATTTATATTTTGTCGTAGCGATGAAAGTTTAAAAACCTGATTATTAAAGCTAACAGTTTCAGGCTTAACTTTGTGGAATTCCTTCATGGTGAGGGTGAAAGAAAGAGAAAAAAAACTTTGCACTTCCACACACTTTAAATACAACACGACCAAGGTTTCGATGCTGCGCATCATGATTAGGTATGGCAGGTTTTTTTCTCTTTATTTTACCCTCAACCTGCTTATTATCCGCTTGCATATCTGGCGTCTTCCATGTATCCTATCAAAATTTCTGGTGTACGAGTATTTTCCACTTAACAGATTATTCATAGGAAAGGATAACTAAAAACGGAGGTCAAAGGTAGACCACGTAAAATTGACGATGTAAGATAAAAGGGGAAATAAATATATCAGCAGTCAGGCTGCTTTCAACCAACTCTCATATCACGAATTTTCGACGATTATAAAAGCCTTAATTATGATATTTTTGTAATCAAATTAAAATATGTAGTTACAAGAAATTAAATCCAGGCATTAATTCCTTGGGCAGATTCCTCAACACACTTCCTACGTTTTTTGTACACTAATTTAAAAACAATGCGAAAGTATTTTAATGTTTTTAATAAAAACAGAGGGTAAAGAAGTTGCAAGCTCGATATTATCTTCCGGGTAACATAATTTTGCATTGAAATCATCGACACGGATATTGTAGGAAATTATAAAAACACACCTTTCACCCACTCTTGAATTAAATTGAGTGTTTAAAACCCCGTTGGAATAGTTGTCTTATTTAGGCCAAGTTTGTTTCTCCTGTGACACTCAAATGTTTTAAAATAGAAATTCCAGCAGTGCATCATTAAAATTCACGTCATATGTTTTAACTTCCTCCCCGGCTAGTATCTCAGCCACGTACATCGGTCAAGATATTCCACCGTGCAGAATCTCAATTTCCTCCGACGTTCGTTAAGACAGGATTTCCACGTTCCTTTTCCTCTGAAAACAAAAATTATAGTTTACTTCTCAGGTGAAGGCGAAGGTCACTAATCGATTCTTTTTTTTTTCAAATTTCTTTTCCAATATCACCCGTTTCGCGGAATCCGGTCTTTCTATGACCCCACGGGCCTTATCATTCTATCGCCCATGCCTCCCACTTCTCTCATTCGAGGCAAACTCCCTCGTGGAGGCGGGCGACGTCCATTCGCATCGCGTTCTTCACGTAATCTTGTTTGTTTCATCAATCTTCGGCGTAAAAATACTCTATGTATTTCTTCCGTTTGGTGTCATCTCTCTCACTTAAATGATTTAATAAAATGAACGTTATAATAGACGACAGAGGTTATTCCGATGTATGTTAATGGCTTAAATCATAGGGAATTAAAATTCCTCACTAAAAAAATCAACTGGCCAATACTGATAATACACATATTTAAATGTTTAGAGAAATTTTTTGTTCAGAAAAGAAAGACGAATAACATATGGGATCGCTCAAGAAAATACTCGTGCGCGTTTCGCGTATGGCAAGAGAATAAATATTACCTAAACGCTGTCCGCTGTTATTTTGAAAACTGAAATTGTGGAATTGGTCTGATAAATCCATTTTTTGACATTCACGGCTGATGGAGACCCAACGAATTCATCAAAATCATCTACCTCGCTTGCATACATGAATGTAAACAATTTTAAAAGATACTCAAAATAAAATATAATTAATTATGATGCCCACATATATAACGACCTTTATTATGGACAAGATTGGGACTTTCCAGCATCCACTAACGCCTTCTTCAAGGTCATAGGTTTGCCACAACATATTTTATTAAGAATACAATAAATAAACATATATACGCATAAACACACGAATATAGTAACTTCAGTTACCTATCTACATAAAAAATCTCACACTACCTGGTGATTTTTTGTCATTCAATCAAATAATTAGAGTAATAACATTATACCACACTTCGATTACAGCTTGATAAATCTTCTTACACGTTTGATAAAAATATTTTAGCATTTATCCATATCATAAAGATATAAACATAGCTTACCGACCAGGAACGCAAAATTGGTTACTATAGTGTATAATTACATTTCTGTTTGCAATTTTTTTGCAATGAAGAAAATAAGGAGTTTCCTTCAACTCTATTCATATACACTCCTTCAAAATAATTATTGGGATCTACCAGCATAGGATAGGTTTTCGGTTGACCCTGGCATTATACACCAGTGTATTCATAATCCGTTGCTGAACATGACACAAAATATCCTTATACCCCATACTACATACATGTAAAATAACAACTCATTCATTCCTTCTAAGATTCTCGGTTTTCAGATGGTTTTCTCGATTCTCCGGTTTCGGTGTCTCATCCGGATTACGTGTGCTGCTGGGCATTCAAAGTTCACATTGAAGACAATAATTTTGACCGTAGTCAATAAACGATATCACAAGCACTTTCACTTAGAGCTCATAGCAACAATGTGGCATTTCCCTACGGGTTAAAACGTCAATATTTTCCATTTTGTTACTCATCATCATCAAACAAGTGTTCATTGACCTTAAATATGGATGCAATTAAATTTAAACGAATGAAATTTAAATGTATGTAACACTTTTGTGCTATATTTTATATATGTAACACTTTTGTGTTATATATATATATATAACACAAAAGTGTTACATATATAAATATAAATTTCATATATTTTTATATATAGATACAGAACTGAGTTCTGAGAACTCAGTTCTGTTCCTGACTCCTCTTGCGAAAGGTGGTTGCACCACCGAAAATTCGAGACCCAGTGAGTCCCCCTTTTATGTGTTTCTGTTTCTGTGTTTGTGTCGACTAGTCCATTTACATTATATATATATATATGTATGTATATATATATATATATATATATATATATATATATATATATATAAATGGCCATTGTGAAACAAGTCCTTTTCTACCATAATTTCTGCACCCATAATGGTAGATGAAATGAAACTCATATAAATACATAGATCCACGAAAATATCTTTCCCTACCAGTTTCATTGACTGATAGCTATCCATTACATAAGTAGTCACACCTATTCTAATCTACCTAATACGTATCAATTGTAAAGGTAAAACTCCTACCTTGTATGCCAATGGTAATACCATGTTATTGGAATGGTAATTTTAACGCAGATGCAAATACTCTAAATGACAGAGTGATATATGTATACATAACTTGTTTCTAGTCGATCATATTTATTAATAGGCAGTCCACCGTTTAAGGTCAGTTTTGAATGAACAATGACTAAACAGCGTTGCATTTCTTTTCCCTTCCCGACAAATCACTACTTGGTATCCGACATTAGAATGAACACTTCAATTCCGCAGGCCTTCTACCTCCATTCATCTAATCCAACATCCATATCCTTCCATCCAACATTCCCGCCCCTTCCTCGCCTGCCTAACATCCTTCCTTCTATCATAGTCTTCAATATTCCATCGACAGCCATAATTCTCTGCATCCATCTTTCCTGCCCCTTTTGGTTTTCTCCCAGAAATTCCCTCTCTCGTCCAATGAAGCTTAGGACTTACTCGTTTGTTTTCCTTTCTGTCCATTCACCTTCTCCATCCTTCTCCACACCCATGTTTCAAAATCCACCAATCTTCGTTCATCATTTTGTTCAAATGACCATGTTACCGCACCGTACGCATCAAAGCCTTAACGATACATTTCTTAAAATCCTTACTTAGCGTCCCAGGCATCAATTTCCTCCTCTCTCTGAAAACTTCTATGCCTAACGCATTTTTTCTTCTGGTGTATCCACTGCTTTCACCTAATACCTCCAAGATGGGTATTACCAACAAAGTCAAAATATTCAAACCAGGGAAAACAATTATGTAAGGAAACGACAAAATATGAGTATATACTATATATACATCCTATTCTCTGTGTATGTATACCTGTATTTATACATGTAACTGAAATCTGATAGAATAGGATTGGGTATTAGTTATCCAAAGATTTACAGGGTGCGTTCCAAAAGTAATGAAATTGAATTTCCCGCGCCGCTCCTATTGGTCGCATTTCTTTTGCATAATAATTGCATTACTTTTGGAACGCACCCTGTATGTCATTATTAGGTAGCAAAATATTTTTGGCGTTTAAACGCATGATCGGAGTTTGTGGTGGAGTTTGAAGTTTGTTGAGCTCTTAATCGGGTCAATCATTCATAAAAGTAGCAATAATTTCTCAATACTTATCCCTTTCTTTATCGCAGTATCGCAATTTCGAGTTTATTAAGATATTTCCCTACTGCTCGATAATCTGAAGATCATATCGTATAATCTTTACCACCTCCGTGGTATTGCCCCGGCCGTGATATAATGAGCCTCATTTGTATCGAATTTTCGCGAGATGACGGCGGAGAGCATACATCATCGCCCTTCTGTCGGAGGTAACTTGAACAGTCAAACTGCGGGCGGTATCAATACTGGTAGCGAGGGGATGACATAAGGCTGGATGTTTTATCAACAAAGAAGACACAACGCGATAGAGCGGGAGTGAAGGTGGTAGTAGTTCAAGACGTCGAGGGAAATTTAGAGGGCAAGATAAAATAGAGGGCTTTGATGGAGGTTTGAGTGGCACTCTTGCCAACCATCCCAGTAGCGCCCGTACCTTCCCAGAAGGGCGAGAAACAGGTGCAAAACGATGGATCGTATGATTGGCATGCAGGCTGAGGAAGGGTTCGCGAAGTCAACAATGTCGACACGAATCGAAATTCCCATGCGAAGTGGCGCCTACCAGTCAAAGGATTCATTCAGCCAGAAATTCGGTGGGAATTTCTTTCCCGGGAAGGACTTGGAGGAGGCTTCTAGACAGACGGAAGTCTATCCTTAGTCCGTTCGTGTCAAGCGGCAATCAGTATTAAAACAGTAGTCACGCGAATCGTGATGCATATAGATCGAAAAACAGTGGAGTATCGTTAGTATGGAGTAATATGAAATGTAAGAGGTCACTTTAAACCGTATACTCGCATTTATTTATTGAGTTGAATGTTAAATCCATTTCAGAACTCCCGGAGCTGAGCAGATTTAATATTGGTGGACGGAATTTTGGTAAAAGGCAGCATAGTTCTTCATAGGAAGTTTCTCCGAAAGTTAAAGAAAGGTACGGGATAGATAAGTGTGTAATATATTGATATGAAGATGTAATAGACGATTAATCAATTTTGAACAGACTGCGATCAAAGGGTCGTAATAGATGTATCATCATATATCATATATAAGACGTTTATCCGACACAATAAGCGTCTCATCGAGTGTCCCACAAGGAAGTGTTATCGGTCCGATATTGTTCCTTTCATATATCACATTTGTGAAATTTTCGGAAGAGCAAAAGAAGTTAGTATTCAATAAGAATACTTGAGAAATGTAATGATAGGGTTAAAAGGGTTTGTTATTTTACGTTAGTTAAGCCCCATCTAGAGTATGCTGCGAGTGTTTAGGACCCTCACGAGGTAGGGTTAGTTTTGGAGCTAGATCGAGTGCAACTGTGAGCAGCTAGGTTCATCAAAGGTTTTCATGAACAAGATAGCTGGGAGTGTGACGACACTATTGGATAAATTAAGATGGGATGCACTAGTTGACCTAAGGTTGATTTACTAGGTAAATTTGAGGCAATTGTTATAATCAGATGTTATGATCAGATACAGGCGCCGACTTACTGCGATAGATCAGAACAAGTCATGGAGATAGAGAGTAGAACAGATGGATTTAAAATGTCGTTTTTTCACTCGTACCATTAGATATAAAAATAGATATGACGATAGTCGCGAAGGAGCTCATTAGAAGTGGTAATGTATATATTTTGTCAATTTCCTGCATACTTTTTAAATAGGATCATTCTGTTGATAATCTTCCGGAATGATTTTGGTATATCCTATAGTTGAATATTCCTGCATGCAGGTACCTCCTTTCGTGTGATCCTTTGTCCTCCTTTGTCCCAGTGAATGTTCAAACTGATGTTTTTGTCATGATATTGGTCACTGATATAGGTGTCATGATTGTGATTTTGTACTCAAGGCTGGTAACCTAACACTCCCGCCACACACCATTGTGGTGACTTGCAGAGTATTATGTAAATGTAGTTGAAGATGCGCTAGAAGGAACGAACAATCATCTGAAGTAGAGGGTTTACATTACAGCGAACCAATGATTTAGCCGAGAGTTTCAGGAAGTGTCACCCGAATTTGAACTTAAAATTCCCTTCCATTTACTCAACCCACTTCTAAGTCGCTTCCTGCTCCACTACAAATAGAATACTTCAATAGAATGCTAATCTAGGTTGAAACTTTCAGTGGTTAAACTCAGATGCTCATTAGAAGAGTACTCATGCATTATATCCATTAATTTTTGGTATTTTAACCTGATAAAAGCCTTCCTTGCTAAACAGCATATCGAACCGGTTCAGGTCAAAATTTCCACGCATAAATAGCGACTTGAAGAAGAGCAGTGACATTACAATTCAAGTTTATTACTTAATCTGGTTTGGAAACTCTTCATAGCACCTTTCACTGAAATTCTAAGTAGCATTAATTAATTATTCAAAAAATACAACGATAAACCAAGATTAAGGCAAAAAAAATAATTCGTGTTTAACATTTACTGATACTTACCTGAAAATCCATTAAATAATTAATGAACTCTTTAACCTTACTACCTCATTTCACATAACACGTCGCAGGGCCAAACATGAAGTGCGTTTATGAACCAAAACTTAGGAATGGAAACACTATCTATTTGGGTTTTTAAGGTTGAAATTTAAGAGTTTAAGTTTGATCGCTGGGTTTATTTCGCATCGTCACCACAAATATTGCACCCTATGTGCAATAAAACATGGCAATCGTTGAATAGTAGTAGTCTCTGACGAAAATAAGAATATTCACTTTAAGTCAAAAAGAGAGAAAGGAATAAGAAAACCTTTGGAAATATATAGGATGGGATAGTTTACTATTTGTTCTAAAACGAGGAAGTAGTGTAATGCACAAATTATATCGAAAATTAAGACCGATCTAATATTTTCTAAAATTAATTGTCGTAGATTGGAGGTCTTTGAGAGGTGGATGTGGAGAAGAATGAAAAAAAATGAACTAAAAGGAAAGAGAAGAATGACGTTCAAGACATTTAAGGAGAAAGAAGACGGCTGTTGGGAGAAATTCAAATAAAGCAGGACAAGTGGATGCGGGAGATACTAAGAGATTATGGGATGCTGAACACGGTTATAGAGAGGAGAATTCTAGCAGGGTGAAGTAGAGGGAGGAAAAGAGTAGGCAATATGGATGAAATTAAGTGAGGTAGAAAGTGTACAGAGTTAAAGAATGAGCTATTCCAATAAGAGGCTTAAAAATACTTTGGCCGCGTAAATTAGGGCTTTGAGTACGGTATGGTGTTGTGCCAAGATCGCTTAAAAAGAATCATAACCCTGTAGATTACAAATGATAAAAAGTAATGAATAAAACAAGAGAGACGTATTTGAAGACTTAATTTTCTTAAAATAAAATCTGGTCCTAATTTTGAGAAAATATGACAGCGTAATTGACTTTCACAGATAGATTTTGCTGCTTTATTTCCCAACACTTAAAGCTTGCTCAGCAGCGGTGAATCTGATTTCACAACGTCAAAGTCATAAATATGTTCGTATTTTCAATGTATGTTTCAGCTGTTAACTTACGAAGTATTCAAAGGAATTATAATAATAACGGTGTGCCTAAAACAGTAATGCAATGACAAAAGTATCAAAATTCTATATGTATAACATATATATATATATATATATAAACACACAAATACACAGATGCAAAATATTCAACACCCAGAAACATAAAGGAAGGACACTCACAGTATGTATTTGACGTTTAGACGGCCGTCGTCATCAAAATCTGTGTTTGTGCGTCGCCGGAGAGCGTCAATTTCAAAGATACTATATATGTGTGTGTATATATATATATATATATATATATATATATATATATATATTATTATTATTATTATTATTAGGTAATCTACCGGTTAAGGTAGGTCTTTGGATGGACAAAACTATCAAATAAACATTTTGTGACTCCCCACCTAGCAAACTAATCTATATCAGGTCCCTCTTCATCTCGGTGTACTTCTTTCCTCCCTTCATCCCGTCCAACATCCCTATCCTGTTCCTACCCTTACCTCGCTTGCCCAACATTCTCCCCTCTATTACCCTCTTCAACATTCCACTACCGCTCAATACGCCTTTCATCCATTTTTCCTGCCTCCATAGGATTTCTCTCAACAAACCCCTCTCCTCACCCACCATTTCCAGTACTTCCTCATTTGTTTTCCTTTCGGTCCATTTCACCTTCTCCATTCTTCTCCACACCCACATTTCAAAAGCCTCCAATCTACGTCTATCCTCCTGCTTCAGCGACCACGTTTCCGCGCCGTACATAGCTACGCTCCATATCAGAGTTTTTACGAGTCTTGTCTTAACATCCCTACTCAACGTCCCCGTCATCAACTCCCTCCTCCTTGAGAAAGCCTCCTTGCCTAGCGCAATTCTTCTCCTTACGTCCCTACCACTTTGACCGTATTGGTCCAAAACACTTCCGAGATATGTAAACTGCTCTACCTGCTCTATTATTTCCCCGCCTATTTTAATATTTAGCTTAGCCTTTTTCTTTCTGGAAAATCGCATAACCTTTGTTTTATTAATATTGATTCTCATCCCATATTTATCGCACTGAACCTCCAATTCACTCAACAATGCTTGCAACCCCTTGGCTGACTGAGCAACTAATGCTTGGTCATCAGCAAACCTAACCGATTTTACGAGTTCCCCTCCGACTTTCATTCCTACCTCCAGTACTTCCCATGCCTCTTTAATCATTTCCTCTACATATACGTTGAACAGTACCGGTGACAATGGGCAACCCTGCCTTACACCTCTTCTTAACACTGCCCATCCAGACTCTCCGTTCCCCACTCGCACCTGAGCAGTCTGAGACATGTACAGGTTGCGGATCAGTCTCCTGTCCCTCCAATCCATTCCTATTTTCTGCAATACACGCATTAATTTTTCCCAATTCACTCTATCAAACGCTTTTTCGAAATCTACAAAACAGGCAAAAACGTCCTGATTGTATTCTATATTCCTCTCGACTAGTGATCTCATTACTGCAATGGCATCACGCGTACCTCTTCCTTTCCTGAACCCAAACTGATCATCCCCTAAGTAATCATTTGCCTTACTCTCTATCCTTTTGTTGATGATCCTGAGAATAACTTTAGCTGCGTGGGATATCAAACTTATTGTTCTGTAATCCTCACATGACGAAGCCTTTGCCTTTTTTGGAATAGGAACTAACACCGATCTCACAAAATCTTCCGGCCAGATTCCTTCCTCATAGATACTACGAATCAGTCCATATATGGCCTTTTTCCCACCTTTCCCTAACCATTTCAACATTTCTACAGGAATATTGTCCACCCCCACAGCCTTATTTGCTTTCATCTCCTTTAATGCCCTTTCTATTTCATCGTCGAGTATGCCTGGACCTAAGCTATCTTCTTCTACGTCATGTTCCTTTTCTATGTCTAACCTTGTCGGCCTAAGTTCTTTACCATACAGTGTTTCTATATATTCCTTCCATCTCTCTTGGATTTTTCCTGGTTCAACTATTATCTTACCCCATTTATCTTTAACTGTTAGCACAGATCTTGCCTTCTTACTTCCCGATAATAACTTAACCTTGCTGTATAGAGCACCAATTTCACCCTTCTTCTGTAAACTTTCCATATCCTCGCATTGCGTTTTCCACCATTCTTCTTTTGCTTTATTTGTGGCCCTTCTCAATTTATATATATATATATATATATATATATATAATCTTTGAAATGGTCACTCTCCGGCGACGCACAAACACACAAGTACACAGATACAAAATATTCAACACACAGAAACACATAGAAATAACAAATTATGTACGAGCAATTAATAGAGTATTTATATCGTGCTAAATCAAAGCCAACCCAACTTAAATGCTACATAGAACTCGAGGTTAATATTTTTTTTTATTTTTATTTTTTTTTTTTTTTAAAGAAGTTATTTGTAGAAACACTGGGATAAGATAATGGAACTTTGCTCTCGTTTCAATGAATAGGAAATCGTATCTCTGCCTTGCGTGTTAGGTTGAATTATTCATAGACTCTGCTCGAAGTGGAGGTATGTATCAAATGCTAGTTGACTTTAGGAAGGTTCATTATTCAGGTGATTTTATTTGTGAATACTATAGGCCTGCGTCCGACAGCCTCTATGGTTTCATATCAGGCTTTCCCTTCTTTTTGAACATGCAGAGTCCTCTAGACATAAACATTTGAGCCATAGCTGAGCTTCAGCATCCACAACTTAGTCAAAGAGTCACCCCTTCGGTAATGCTTAGGGTACTCAAACGCTATGCTTCTCTCTCGTCATTATACTGGGCTGATGTAATGATCCGTGTGCTTAAATAAGTGAAAAATAATAATAAATGGCTATTCAATTGGAAGCAAAAATTGATATACGGGTATGTGGTAACGTTGATCTTGCTCAATGAAAATAAAAAACTGAAACCCTCTGTCAATATATGTGATACGCTCCTGTTACTGTTTTCACAAAGACGGCTTCGTTTCTTTTGTAACGATGGGAGGTCAAATACGAAAACAAAAATTATTGTAAGACAACTTCCGACGATCCTATAATACGGTAGCTTTTTCAAAGCTCCTACGTATTATTAAAGTTTAGCTTGCTCTGGGGAAAATATCTGCGCGGTGGTTTGTCTCATAAAGCAGAAAAAAAAGTGTAAGACCCACGAAGTTAGAAGAGCCTTTTCAATAGCATAGCGCTGCCTACACCGGTAGCCTAAAGAATGGGGTAATTTATTTTCCGTAAACCTTGCGCCTAGATGAGGGGATTTACGTATTCGTTAATGTTTATTACTCTTTTCTCTTCGAATGAAGTTTAACGTGGGCCGCTGAACCCGAATGAAGTTTTGGTGTTTTCCCTTATAGATTACATTATCAAGATCTTCATTAATGTGATTTAATTTAGCCGAAGATCAATTTTGTTATTACTCTGGACTTTAGTTCGAAATAATTTGTAGCAACGCCAATCGTTTAACTCGTTTTGCCTTTAAGGCACAGATTTGCTGAGTGGCTTCCGCGATTTCTATGAGCGCCAATGGTTTGTTTTCGTTTTGCGAAAGCAATAATGTATTTTTAGCATAATTGCGCAACCTACTCATGACTGTCTCCCATTGATATTTCTTGGTTCTCTACCGCGATGTAAGTAACATATCAGACTGAAATCTTCTCTACACCCTTCCTTTCCCATCCATCCGTAATGGCGCAAATGTCCTTATCTGTCGATCGCCTCCCCTAAAGCTGCTACTGCTACAAGTTGTTTTTTCAAGACGTCACCTTGAATAATCTTTGAGGGTTTGGAGGCCTTCCTCGGAGTACTTGATAGCGGAATCGAACAGGATACAAGTAAAAGCGACACGTTTCGTACATAATCGCTTTTTGTTAATTCTTAGAATTGATCAAAAAGCGTCACATTATTAATGAAAATCATCGGTCGGGAGATATTGGAAACGCGAATATAACAGGCGCGTTGCATAATTAGACTTTTGTGAAAGTAAAAATCAGTTGAGTTTAACGCTGACGCAGAAGGAATAAATTCAACGCCGTTGGTGTAGGCGAGGCCACAGTGAAATGTTATGGAAAGTTGACTGCAGAAACGATTGCTAATATAAGAAATCACTTTCCTCCAGCACAACTCGAGACTACAAAAATATTAAATACTATTTATGACAAATTAAACAATAACTACGCTAGTAGTCATGAAATTGAGAATGTGAGCTATTAAAATTGAAAAAGTGCCCGTGATCACTTGGCCACGGTCCATACTCCATGACAGTTGTCTTCTCCATGATCGTATTGATTGTAACACATCCTGCCTCCCCATTGATTCTAGTACTGGATTTGGTTTTTTTTCAATTTTAACGTATTGGCTTTTCTTATAGAAAATGCTCATAGTTGGTGATCCTATACATCATTTAACACTCCCTACGTGGTGACTTCTATGTTGAGATGCAGATTTGGATAGGGAATAGGGTTTGAGAGGGTTAAATATGTTATCTGGCAACCATGCATCTGAGCTAAAACATTATACTTACACGTGCAATCGTCTTCATTGAACTTCTTTCTTCAACCGACTAAAAACATGCCGCCTGTTTCGGATCTTCCTTGTTGTCGCGAAATATCTACGTCTCCATTTTCTTGTGAACATTTTAGCGACGATCTATTTGCGAATCCAGACCGAATTGATGCTAAGAAAATTTTTTTTTCTTTTACACTTGCACTCAAAGATTTCAAGGGACAGCTTCCCAAGGTCAAACGCGGGAGTTATTTCCCGTGAGACTAACCAATTTGCACGGACGTCAAAAGATTCGCGATCTCCGGTCCACGCTTCATTTTTACTCTCTTGTTCGATCTCCCGAGGCGGAAATTGATAGTGGTCACATTCGTCGAGCGCGCTTATCCTCTCCCCTCCCTTCTAAGAAGAAGATACGCTGAACGATTGGATCGCCGGCCGGGACCTTGACGTTCAGCGTCCGTGTGCCCACCCCGCGAGCTGGTTGCTACCGAGTGGTCAGATTGCGTAGAGGGAACAGTAGAGGCCATGACAAAAGGGGGGAGGAGTGTGTGCGTACGTGGAGAGGGAATAGGAGTCGATATCCCATTTGCGTCGAAACTGCCCTCCCGAGATGGGTTTCCGTTTTTTCTCCCGGTCGTCATGGGCAAATGGCTCGCGCTACACGGTCGTGTCATTTCCTCCACCATTCCTCAAACTCCTTCCTCCCTCCCGTTCACATTGCCTCCAACCCTTTCGCCGTTCGGATGACAAAAATCTCCTGTAGGCGAGGTTAATCTGCCCACAGATGAAAAAAAAAGAGTACAACACCCTTTGCGGCAGTGTTCTCTCGAACGAAAGTATAGAAACAAAAACGACCGCGGAAATTAAATGCGCGGCTCCACAGGCAAAAGCGTTTCGCGTCGCATTTGTTTTTTTTTCATCTCCTTATTTTTCATTTCCTTTCGCGTTTTTTTTTCTCACCGATGTTGGCGAGACGAATTTTGGATAGCATTCAAAAATGAAAGCAACTGCTTTATGTACTTTCGACCATTTTAAAACATTAGTTTTTCCAGGCCTTGGGATTTGAGCGCTGTGAAATTCTTGTAATATCCACGTCGATGTGATCTTAGTATAATTGAAAACTATCTCTTTCACATGCATTGTACTATATTGTTTTCAAATAATTAATGCATTTCTAGAAAAAATTATGGAAAAAATGTATTTGTTTTATCTTTAAATGGAAACACAATACTTAACCGCTGTTATATTCAGGAGTTAACTGAATTAAACTTAGGGAAAAGAAATTTTAGAATCAAAAATGAAAAGTTAATATAGGTTCAATGTTTAAGCGCTACATTTACAAGTGTTTACAAGTCATAGAGCATAAAATAATAAATACCTACATCATTCAATAGCTGAGAGCAGAACGACCTAAGCGCTACGGGGTGTTTAATTTAAATATCGATATTTGGATGAAAATTCCCTTTTTCTCTTCATTCTGGAGCTTATCAGGAAGATCTGGCTCCAAAACATTATATAATTTGAAATGGTTAACTTCCTGCATCACCATTGAATGTGTTTTCATTTAGTGTGTTTCCAAAGCATTAGTGGCTCTAAGAAACCTCAAGTGGTGGCGTTAATATTTTCTTATTTGAACAATATATTTTTTTTCTACACAAGACAATTGGAAGTCACGAAAAAACGGAATATAATTCCACTCATTTAGAGATCGCAAAGAACCCTGCGGTAGAACATTTTTTTGTTGGACAGCAGATATTCTAAATTAATGTCGAGCCCATCGGTATTAGTCACTTTGAATTTTTTAAAAAGCCGAAATAGGTTAGTGTCGATCTACTGTGACCATGACATAGGCTTGTGGTTACTCGAAGGTTCACGTCTCATGACCTTCTTAATCCAACCCGTCGCTCAAACTCCCACGAGTCCCAACTCTCATCAACGACTGACCCCACGCCGCTGGAGAGACCCAAAGGATCTTGACCTTTTACATTGGAATTTATAATTTAAATGCTACAGAAGTCCACGAAAAATGGCATTCTCCATCGCGTACCTAGTTGAGAGTCGTTTGCGTCTTTTCATGGAACATCTACGATAAAAATGCGCTTTATTCTTTCATGCGAAAAAGTTGTCACATGGGCAGAACCATGGCAACAGAGCAGTTCAAAGAGCGGGACATGACCGTTTATGGAGAGCGACCCTGGAATCTCAACGAAATGCGCAAACTTTGTCCGTGATCCTCACAATTTTCCACTTTTTGTCGTGGTTATGTCACTTCGTGATTATCATACTGGGTCTGTCGTTAATGAGATTGGGGACGCGAGGGTGTTCGAGCGGTGGTTCGGATTAGGGTAGGACTCTCGTGAGATTCGACCCTTCGAATGACCACTGACCATCGGCATGGCCGCAGAAGATCGAAAATGACCCTTTTATACATTAATCATGAAAGTACATACATAAAGCTTTCGGAAATACATGTGGCAATAACACAACTCCGATTTAATTTTTATACATTCTAGGTATGATATTTCAGCAGCCTAATATCGGAGATGAGCCAAGGAGTCGGGGGCTCAATCACAGAAATTCTCATGGGTTATGGAAATAAATAGTTCATGGAAACTCTTTTCAGGATAACGGTATGCTGTAGGATTTATGGGGAAGAAGGCAGGTAAAAGATAGCCGCATTATGAACCTTGGATAGATCAATGTAAAAAAGCTGGATTATCTCAATCTTAGTTTGATTTTGCAATCTCGATATGGAGTTGGTGCGACACTAATAGCTTCCACCCAGAGTCCCGGGATCGGGCCCCGGCGGTGGACGAATTTTTAAGTATTGTCCCAACCCTCCATGCCGACTCCGAGTTTTCCCCGCCCTTTCCTGATTTCCTACTCCTTCCAAATTACACACATATCCTGAGTGTCACAAATGATGGCGAAATGTTCATTGATTCAGCTGGTCACGGTTGCCTGTCGTAATAACTACTACTAAACTTGCCCTCTTTGATATTACAAAGGAATAAAAATACTTGCGCTTATAATTAGTGGTGTAAACGCATACATGTCGATCAATTAATTTCATATTCATTAGAATGAATCCTCACCCTGGGATATCCAATCCCTATCCAATTTGACTCTTGCTTTTGAATAGATGTCGTATTCCTTCCAATCTCACAAATGCCTTTTGGAAAGTCGGATTCCTGCAAACGCAGTTACACTGAAGCGTACATTATGCGTTTCTTTGCTTACTCTACAGGTTAAAAATTTGGAAAATGGGTGCCACAGAAGAGACTGAAGATATGTGAAGAACCATAATGGCACTTAGACGCTGCCCTTATCAGTAATATGCATTGCATAGACTGAGATACAAAAACCATACAAATTATTTGTAACTGGAAATTTTTAAAATGAATAGAGATGTTTTATTAATTTAACTATGAATGTAACTGAGGTTTCAAATAGGTGTTCTGTTTAAATTATTACGTTTTAATACATATTAGCGGATGACTCCGTTAAAAGTTACTGTCGCGGCATCTCCCGCAGTTCTTTGACTCTGTTTAAAGTAAAATTCATATTCTACATAAAAGAACTACATACGCACATCTTGTAAGAGACAGGCATCTCGTGATGGTTATTATACAAAAAGACATGGTCCTAGTAAAATGGCGGAAAATTAGGTTATCTAGTCGAAGAAATTAACATATTTTGAAGAGAGACATATGGTACCATTCCATCCGCAAATAAAATGAATTTATAAAGGTATTTCTTAGCTCTCCGTTCTCCCATTCATCTTGTTGAATTTCGTAGCAAAACCTATCCTGCCTGCATATGACGGGATTTATAATAAACGCGTCTTTCTTCTTATATTTTTCGAATATTTCATCCTTCAGAGAGCTTTTGTCCAAACAGCCCTTGACATATGAGCCTCTGGCATTATCTACTATCATCTAGCGTTGTCATAAACGTCATGAGGAGGAAATTTGTTATAACTTTAAAAATTAATAGATTTAAAAACTGTATCCCCTCGTTTCTTTGTTGAATTTTTACTCGACATACGCTCATAAAGTCAAATATGGGTGTGTGAGCAATTAAAATAATGAATTAGAAAAATATTTTATCTCCGGAGAGAAAGAGTATTTGGCTGATAGCTTTGGAGTTTATTACAAATAATAAGAGTTGTAGATTTTTAGGTTTACAAAAAACACTGTAATATTAATACTAAAAACCGTGTTTAGGTATCATCCACTCGCTTCCTACGTTCAGCCACGACAAAGGTCATTAAGGGAGTACGTATTCCTTAGGTCATTAAGTCCAAATTAAGCTTTTATGAGTCCTTATGATGAAATTAGGTTTTTGCAGTTGTGGCCGTAGATTCTCACAGTGATGGTGATGACTGGTATTGGTAGCCATCAAAGGTTTGCAGCGTCGTCATTAGGAACGTTTCCGTACGAGCTTTCGCGTCTGCTTCAGGCTGCATCATCAGAAACGCTCTTCTTCCCTGATGAAGTGGCCTGCATTGGACGCAAAAGCTCGGGAAAAAACTTCCTAATTACGACGTAGAAGCTCACAAATGTAACCAACAGGTTTTTATCGGATAGACAAAAATGAACCCATGTTATCCCTCTGCAAAAAAAAGAACAGTCGAGATGAGCGGGAAGTAGATTGCGGTGGTTTGGACATGATTGACACAGGAGTGAAGATTACGTGGGATACATTGTGCAACATTTTGAAAATAGCTGGAAAGAGAATCGGGATACCTTAGCTTAGGGGAGGAAAGAAAAGAGGAGTTCTCCCAGAGGAGATATGAGAGAAAATTATGACTAATTGGGGAAGCTCTAAATAGAGAGAAATTGTGGAAATTAATGCAGGAAGAAAATGCCGACCACGCGTAGGAGTAGAATAAGGCTTATATTTATCGGCAATTTAAAGGCGTTTTTGCCACAGTTATCTTGAAGAATCTTCAAGACAAGAGAACCAAAAAAGAGACTACTATTTAGAAATTTGATTTGTAACAAATTAGTCATTCTTAGAAGAGATATTAGAAAGGTGGAGATATGTTCATTTAAAAGAGAATTAAACATATGCCTAATTTCCAAGTAATCGATCGTCTGGTTCATTTGAATATATCAAGATGAGGTGAAAAAATATATCTTTTCAGAAAGTATTAGACCTTTTTGCGTAAAAGTTATTATTTTCAATTCATGAAATTATGAAAATGGAAAAAAACGTAGAACTGTTATGCAAAAATTCGATCGAAACTAGAACCATTATATTAAAATGAAATATGGAAGAAGGTGTCCGCCTACAATTAAACAAAATGCAGTTAATTAACATTTCCCTCAGTTATCCTTACGTCATTTACCTCAGTTAAATTAATACTTACCCAGCTTTAATAAAATGCATAGTGTTGCCTAGTTCTTGTCTAGGGCTCCTTTGGGAACGTTTAGGTACGTTTGATTATAAAACATTTCTAAATTTTCCCACCCTTATACAATTTCCGTTTTAAAAAATATGAGACTGTTAGAATAAAAACTTTATTTTATAATTTACCCTTTAATCATGCTTAAAATAAAACCCTTGGCTGGCAGTACAACTTTTTTCCAGCTTTCGAATGCAGCCTGGAACGCTTCTTTTGGGATAGCCTTCAAAAATCTCCGGTGCAATTTTGTTGAATGTATTCAATAGTTTCAAACGACGTTCTTTCAAGGTGAATTTAAACTTATAAAAGGGGGTAAAGTCCGCTGGGGTAAGATCCGGAGAGAAGGGTGGCGGGGTCATCACTTGTGTACTGTTTTTGACCAAACACTCGTTAACAATTAATTATGTGTTCGCCGGTATGTTGTCGTGATGAAAGCACAAAGACTTGTTTTTCCACATTTGTGGTCTTTTCCGTAATATGGAGTGCCTTAACCTTTTCATAACCTCTATATAGTGCTATCCATTCACCCTTTTTCCTTTGGGGACATATAATGACCTCTTCCCAATCGAAGAAAACAATACATATGCATAACCTTCAGGTTCATTCGCAGCATCCAAACTTTTTTGGGTCGCGGGGAAGACGACCCCTTCCACCCCCCCCCTTCCCCAACACTATACCCGAACACCTTCCCCATCATTGCCGAATCCCTCTTGCAACATTGCATAAATTTCAATTGCACTTTTCCCGGGGTTAAAACATTATTTAAGGCGGCCACGTAACACCTTCATTCTCACCGGCATAAAACGTCGTACAGCAAACTTGTGCAAGCTCATACAAGAATCGCTGTTGTGCGGAGACAAATCAAGACAGGGCGAGGGGGTATTTTACTTATCACTGATGCCGCTATAAAGCGACATCTTATTAGTTGTGATCCGTTAAGTAGTTCGCGCATAGAAAGACCAGTCTCATCTTCTTTTGAACAGACCATGTAGTTTATGATTAGGGAAGCATTTGTTCATGTTTCTATTTGTCATAATTTTGATTACTAGGATATAACTTAGAGAATGTATGGATATGACACGCTTCATCTTTAAACTTTTTTACGGCTCTCTAAAACCATAAAACGATGCCACAAAATTATACCTTAATGCACTAGTTAAATGATACATGATATATAGTAGTGTATCTAAAATGATAGATGGACTATTTGTATGTTCGAATCACGCATGGGGCGAAGGGCAAATGACGGATTAAATCCATTGTATATGTTATTAGTAAGTCACTTTAGCAATGATGCTGAAAATGTATTATTAACCCACTATAGGAGAGATCATGAAAATAAATTATCGAGATCAAGTGTAACCCCGACAGATTTAAAATGTCATTTTTCCCGAAAATGATAAGGGATCGGAATAAATGTGTCCAATCGCGCTACGGAGAGGAAGTAATTTTCTTTTTTCATTCCAAATAGCCTAGTATATTGTCATAATTTCATGTAGTCTAAGATTACTGTCCTTCTTGATACTTAGAGCTTCTGTCTTGAGCCTAGAAGTAGAAGTACTCATGTTTATCATGAGTACCTTTAGTATCATAATTTATATTATTTAAAAGTTTTACATACACTCCTACATACATCGTGACTAAAACCAAAACTGAGAAAAGTTTAATGTTTGGTGTTTCATGCCTGGTGTTGAATCACCCTCGGCTACAAACCCTTGAAATGGCTTGCAGATTACAATGCTACTCAGACAAGATTAGTCATAACCACTAATCAAATTTACGACCACGCAATCCATAATCTTTTCGTTATAAACAGACAAGTTGGTAGCTTCTCTAGGAGATTTTCCTTCGGCATTTTGCGTTTCAATTAATTTGAAAACTGCAATACTTGGATTCACTTCATTCTCAAATCAAACAGTCTTAATGATATTGGCATTCAATCAGCAGCCCATGATGCTGTAATCTGTGAATATATTTGCTCATATGAAAAAATGACGGATTAGTTTTGATGATTATCGTATGAATATATTTTTGGGTTGTGAGTAAAATGTTGTAGGTTTCGCAGGTGTCAAAATTCAGATGCTAGTATGTTGGGAAATTGATATATTTGTATGCTATTTAAAATATTGCTAAATTCTATATCTAAATCATCTAAATCAGTCGTTGCATACGATTTCTCATATTTTAGGGTTAAATGCATCATAATGTTAAATTACACTATAATTGATTGAAAAGTGCAATATTTTCTTGTCAGTAAAAACCTACTTTACATGTAAATCAGAGCGTTGTGATTACATGAGATCGCGACGGTATTTTCTGATAGGTACGTAATGTATATAAGTACATGAGTCAAAATTGTATGTAGGTACATGACCAGAGGTAATTGAACTAGCAAGACTTTGATCTATTTGTTACTGTCATCTATCTCTCGTTCATGTGCAATTCCAACCGCCTACTCTATAATCAAGCGGAAGAAAAGGAGGTAATTTCATGATTCTACGAAGCACTTCCATGCAGTAGAATGTGTATCCGTGATGTTCTCTTGCCTTGCCTTACTTTCCAAATATTACATGCATCGGAGGTCTAAGGAAGAGGAAGGAGTGTTCCTTGGGACTAATGGGAACTTCTGATGGAGGATATGCCTAACATTGTGTGCACAAAGGAGATAGTCCAACTTGACGATATTCTTTCGTTTCAACTCGCTTTCCGTGGTTAACAAGCCAGTGCTTTGGTTGACAAAGCGCCCGCTTGCCAAAATTGTTCCGTGTATCTTATAACGAGGGCTTTGTGAAATCATTCTGAGATAAATGTGTATTATATGTATTATTAGGTAATCTACCGGTTAAGGTAGGTTTTTGGATGGACAAAACTTAAATAGTGCCCATCATTACATACTTGGGAATCATAATTGAGGTGGTTTCCCGTTGCCTTCCTCAATAGTGTTTTTAACGTGACACCATCACTTAATGGCCGCCCCACTGGGGTCAGACGCCATTGCAGCCGCCTCACTGAGGAACAGACGCTGCGTAGACTACCTTTCGTCTGGCTCCTAACCTTCGACCTATCTGGCATGGGTGACCCTTCCAGGAGTAATTATTATTACTCCCGCCAGCACAGCTCTAGGGGTCATCGGAACACACAAGCCCTTCCACCACGACAAGGTTGTAGTCCATGGGAGGGGTATTATATGTATCAAAGTTAAATTCACCAGTTTAGACTTGTTCTGATGAAATAAAAATGACATTATTGTACCGCTAGACGGGAAGCATGAACGACTGCTCAAAAATGCACCTCACAGGGATCGCCTGGTACATTAAATAAAATTGTTAGATTCCATAGTATAAAACCAGTAATAAAAATGAAGGGTGTACAACTAAAGAGCTTTATTTTAAGTATATCGCAGTTTTAAGAGATTGTAACGGGATCCATACTAAAAAGAAGGACTTGTACTTTTCCATAGATTTTTATTATATAGTATATCGTACCTGATAATGCCGCAAGTCGGTAACACGAGTTGTATCATATAATAAAAATCTGTGGAAAAGTACAAGTCTTTACTTCTTTTTAGTATGAATATTAAATACTTCCACGAAGTGAAACCTGAAACAATATAATATATTGTAACGGTATTTAATTGTATCCCGTTAGTTCTTTTTTCAGTCTGCCGAAATAAGATTTTTCGCAAACCACCAAGTGTAAATGCTGGGTTAATTAAAACGATTCCAAGCAGTGATAAAAAGCTGACTAAATTGCTAAATCCATCTTTCTGCTCAGAGCATGAAATACAAATATGTTATTTCTCAAAAATAAAACTTTTGATTTCGGTGGATGTCATTTCAAACGGAATGCTTGTTCAAAAATTTCTGAGAACGACAGTAATGTCCTTTGTTGAATCGACTTTTACTGCACAAGCGCAGCAGCACAAACAAGACAAAACTCGACGGCACGCGAAATGCATGGAAACGACCCTCTCCCGGAAATTTGCAGAATAATTCGCTACTCCGCTAGATTCCCCTGTGTCAGGGGAAGCGAGAATTCTGTGTGCTTGCGTGAGGCAAGTGAAAGGGGCGAACGGAAGGGTGGATGGGGGTGAAAAGGGGAGAATAGGAGTGGGCAAATGTGCAGTGTGACCGAAGAGACCAAGCGCAACGCCACCTATGGAGAGCCTCAAACTCAATTCCCTGGGGTGGAGGTCTTTTTCAGGAGTGTCAGCACGCAGCAGCAACAATTGGTAATTTGAATACGGGGATGAGAGGCGCGTAGCTGCGGAAAAGTAGAGTGGAGAAGACGATTCGGTGGAGGAAGAGAGCTGATGAAGGCCGAGGGGAAGGGAAATCCATGAATGCAACCAAAAATGTTTATCACCACATTCAAGTCGGTATGGTGGTGTACGTATGAGCGTTTATTTGGAAGTACAGCCAAATTTAAGCAATCGTTTAAAATATTATTTCCAATCGAGAGAGTGGCAGTGATTTATGGTGAAATATGTATTAGCTCAAACAAACATTATGTTATGTATTAATTATTCATATTTAGTTTTATTTTTTGGACAAATATAAATTTGCGTGCGTCAACGTATGAAACGCTAATAGTATTTTCTTTGTGCAAAAAATGCCACCTATATTAACTCACTTGAAAATTACCGCTAAAAGAGACAACTTAGACTAGTGTCGTGACACTCGTGGATGTTAAATGTGTCGAGTCCAGGGTCCTTTCCTATATATATATAGTATGTATATATATATATATATATATATATATATCCCGAATAAGGAAATATTTTTACTTTCGTGATCTGCTCAAAAACCGCCTTCCCCACATGTCCTGTGTTCGCCTTTTATGTGTTTTCCTATCCCCTTTCCTTATACCTATTTCTATGTTCGAATGAATATTTGTGCGCCGTAAAAGGGATAGGAACATGTATAAAGGACGAACACAAGAGAGGTGGGGAAGGCGGAATCAGGCAGAATCACGAACATAAAAATATTTCCTAAACCGGGATTTGAACACCGGATCTTCCAATTGCCGGGCGGATGCTCTAGCTCCCGTGTTCGTTCTTTATATACTCGTATGTTCCTATCCATTTTCCTTATATCTATTTCCATGTGAATTTATATATATATATATATATATATATATATAATATAAACAAATGAGGAAGTGCTGGAGATGGTGGGTGAGGAGAGGGGTTTGTTGAGAGAAATCCTATGAAGGCAGGAAAAATGGATGAAAGGCGTATTGAGCGGTAGTGGAATGTTGAAGAAGGTAATAGAGGGGAGAATGATTGGGCAAGCGAGGAAAGGGCAGGAACAGGATAGGGATGTAGAACGGGATGAAGGGAGGAAAGAAGTACACAGAGATGAAGAGGGACCTGATGTAGATGAGGTTGCTGGATTGTGTTTTGTTTGGAGTTACAAAATGTTTATTTGATAGTTGTGTCCATCCAAAAACCTACATTAACAGGCAGATTACCTAATAAAAAATATATATATATATATAACAGATAAATGCGAAGAACACAGAACATTGAGCCTGGTGACTCATGATATGAAAGGGCAGGAACAGGATAGGGATGTTGGACGATATGAAGGGAGGAATGAAGGACACAGAGATGAAGAGGGACCTGATGTACAGTAGGTTGCTCGATTGTGTTTGTTAGGAGTCACAAAATATTTATTTGGTAGGTGTTTCCATCCAAAAACCTACCTTAACCGGTAGATGACCTTATAATAATAATATTGCGAATTATGATAACTTCTCTATATATTTGTATGCAAAATTACAACCTCAACTCGGGAAACTTTCGTCGGTATGGATGGTCCGTCGAGTTGGTAAGTTCACTTCAAGGTCCAATCACCCGTAGGAGTCGAAGGCAATGAAGTAATGGATTTTCTCGAACCATGTTAACGGTGCGAAACGATCTGGGGCGTCGGAGGAGCAATAACCCAATTGCTGTCACCGCCACCCACCCTCTCGTCAATCATAAAACTCGTTTAAATGGAATTTTATTTCTTTCCTCTGGCAGGGATGCTCTTAACGCAGTAACTCCGGGATGAATACAAGCCTCAACCTCACGCTGCCCCCCACGCTCTGGCGTCCTCGCACTATCGCAGGATCTTGTTTGCCTGGAAACAGTACCTCCACTTCTTTCGGAATCCTTGAAATATTTTGAAAATATCCAAAAGTTACTGAGCAAAAATTTTATATATTTTACTACTTTTCTTTTGATTTCTAAATTTTTATCTCAATGAAAGATAGGCTTATCGGATAGATCGTAATATTTGTATGTGGTTTAATTCGCCCTTTAATACTTTTATTGTCAAATCAATTTTAAAACTAATAGTGTGACCAATCAACTCATTTATCCCTCGTCCTTTTCCTTAAATTTTCGCATTTATCAGAACCAACTAGCTATTTTTCTGCAAGTAGTTGATGATTAAAAACAAGCGTCCCTAGATGACGTTTCCGATTATGGCAATTATGTTTTCCAAATATCCACAAGCACTAACTTTGTCCAAAATGGCGCGTGAAAAATTCCGTTGGATTTCTATTTTCAGTATTCTCAATTGTGACCATCGATAAGCCGTTTTCTTAGCTGTCACCGGAGGAGATTTGCTTACAATTATTGGAAATGGGAGAAGATGTCCTGATAAATGTGAACAGAAAATGATGGCTTCAGAAATAAAGGTAACCTCTGCGGCATTCACTAGTCTTTTCGTCGAGCCGGTCTCTCAACCAACCATCCGACTTATTTTCTTCTAGACGGGTAAAGATGTAAGCCACACATTTAAACTACACTCGATGCCCGTCATCATTTAAATTGGGGGAAAACGTTTCATTAAAATGTTGAAATTCAATTTTCTGGAAATAATTAGCTTAATTTAAATCCTTAAAAATATATTAAATTTTGTTTTTTGTTGAAAACGAATGTTTATTTAGTTTAGTCTTTACAAAATTACTCTCAAGTCCGACAGTAGTTAGATAAATCTTTGGTTGTTCTTTTAAATTTCCTCACCTATTTGGATACCCTGGCTGATTCAGTCAACATTTATCTGCGGAATTCAAGTTGGCGAACTTCAAAGATTTTTACTGCTAAATGTTAAAACGGGATATTTTTCAGTGCCTCTCGTCAGAGAATAGACATGGCTTTCGTCTGACAAGGGACCGCTTGTGAAGAGCCTCGATTATAAGCTTTATGAAATTCTCAAGTATTTCGAATTTAGACGAGTCACGAAAGAGATATCAAAGGCATTCAAACGCAAAGATACCAAAACCCATTCTGGTGTTACTATAAACATTTTTTGGATGCGAAATACATAATCGTAAACTTTAATCCTCTCTTGAATAATGAAAAACCTGTATTTTCTTCTAGTTCGCCACGCGTTTGGTTCCTCTAATGGACACATTCATTTAAGCAGGTCATCTTTTATTACACATAATTAAATTCATCATATTTTATTGGGAATGATAATTGAGGTGGTTTCCCGCTGCCTTCCTCAATAGTGTTTTTAACGTGACACCATCACTTAATGGCCGCCCCACTGGGGTCAGACGCCTTTGCAGCCGCCTCACTGAGGAACAGACGCTGCGTGGACTACCTTTCGTCTGGCTCCTAGCCTTCGACCTATCTGTCATGGGTGGCCCTACCAGGAGCAATTATATTTACTCCCGCCAGCACAGCTCTAGGGGTCATTGGAACACACAAGCCCTTCCACCACGACAAGGTTGTAGTCCGTGGGCGGGGTGCAAAAAATGTGGAACGCTTCACGATTTTACGTGTCAATGTGGGTGTGGAGAAGATTTGTGAAGGTGAAATGGACCGAAAGGAAAACAAATGAGGAAGTACTAGAGATGGTGGGTGAGGAGAGGGGTTTGTTGAGAGAAATCGTATGGAGGCAGGAAAAATGGATGAAAGGCGTATTGAGCGGTAGTGGAATGTTGAAGAGGGTAATAGAGGGGAGAATGTTGGGCAAGCGAGGTAAGGGCAGGAACAGGATAGGGATGTTGGATGGGATGAAGGAAGGAAAGAAGTACACTGAAATGAAGAGGGATCTGATATAGATTAGTTTGCTAGGTGGGGAGTCACAAAATGTTTATTTGATAGTTGTGTCCATCCAGAAACCTACCTTAAACGGTATATTACCTAATAATAATAATAATTAAATTCAGAGGTTGATAAAATTGGAGATAAGTTATTCATACAAGTCACGGCGTACGGTTTAGTAGGGTATGAGTTGCTATATTATACAATTTTTACTCAAATTCCCAAGCAGCGGATTGCCTATGCCTGCCTATATCCATTAAAATTACTTTGCATCTTTCTGTTTCTGAGGAAAGCATGGAACCTATGGAAATAAAAAGGCGAATACCTATGATCAATACTGTGCCTTTTACAGTATAGTCACACTCATGTACTTATAGTTTTTTTGTGGTTCATAATTTTTGCTACGCACAATAATGATAATACCAGATACCTTCAATCTACTACCGCATTTCATTTCACACGAAATGTCTAACTAGATAACACCACTGACAAAGAATCTAAAAGAAGACAATATGAACTGCTTCATATGCAACCTTCTCATTTAAGTACAGACTGAAATACGCCGGGTTCATATTTCTACATCTAAATAGTACCCCTCAAGTCAGCGTAAGGGCCTGTGGCGGGGGTTGTTAGGTCACCATCCTTAATTAATAATAAAACCGCATGCAAAACCCAAAAATTCATGCCAACCAACGCACCCAAAATCGTATGTATTCATGCAAAAACCTTTTAAAATCTCCTGCACATACAGTTGCATATACTAGGAACTAACATACACGTGCATTTATGAATATATCTTGTCTACGAAACTCTTAATCTTGTTCTGGCTTGTAAATTAAGTGTCGTTAATATTTCTAAAGTGAATTTGGTTTCATACTATTATGAGTCCTGATTGTCCGGGGAAATAATGAGTATTTTTATTTATCTGTACTTGAATCTTGCTCCCTTATCTTATATATGTGGTCTGATCTACCTGTGTAGTGTGGGGTCATAATAATTCTTAATCATCTACATCCATTTCCTATGCAAGTTAATGTCTATTATCTGGATTTTAATCTGAGACTTTTGGTGTGCAAAAGGTAGCTTCAACCTGCGGATTTGCGCAATTTAATAATGTGCAGAGTTTGAAAGATCCTCAACTCCGGTTATTGGCAAATACTCTTAGCTCAGTCTTGCAGAAAAACGTTGCGGTTTTATGTTCTTTATATAGGAAAGAATTAATTATGGGTATCAAGAGTGAGTAATATCTCTTTTTATATTGGGAAATTAGATGAATCCCTGGCAATAAACTAGAGAGAAGAATATTAAAACCGCTCGGCTGGAGGTTAAGGGACTCGTGGATGGTGGTCGGTAATACTCCCTCTACATTCCCGAGGAGGGAGTGAGCCCATTTTCCCTCTGGGGAAGAGTGCGGGACCCTCGCGGCGAGAAAGAACCATGGATAGGCTGAGTCGTCGGCCTAATGACCTAATTGTGGAGATTCTAAGTCGGCTTAATTCGCAATTTTAACACCATAAATATTCGTGGAAATGTCCTCTCTCCATGCCCTCTTGGATTCGGGCTCGTGTCACCAGACCTTGACTTAGCCCCTGTGGCACGGCCAACCCCATTTAGCTCCAAAATTTGACAATTAGGCCCCGGGGCTTAGGGATTCCTGCCCTCCGACATCAGTCTTGAGAACAGCGACAAGGTGGAAAGTGAAAAAGGGAATAGAGAATTGGGCATCCGCGAGTCTAGGACACAAAATGGAACTGTTTGTCGGCAGAGAATTGATATGAGGAAGTGGACAGACGACACAATGAAGGAACAAGACAGCTAGAAATGTTCAACCCAAATGTACATAGATTTCTCTGGAATAAATAAATAAAATCTCGTAACGCACAGATTTTGGAAATATGGTGCAGTAGCACATGAATGTGTTCCAGCAAATCCCGACGAATGCTGGTTGTTCAATATGTAAGTCTTAATATATTAACGCGTGGTTTAACTTTTCGACATTTTAGTGAACATGACGTAAATATAGAAGGAAAAGGTATGTTTCGTGCAGAATTCTACGAAATATTAACAATAATTATCTGTAGTGGATCGTCGGATAATGATGCTGTAGAAAGCCACCGCATGGAGATATTGCCTAGATCTTAAATTCGAAGAGGGTATATCAAATATTACTCATTCACAGCACATGGATAATTTATATGGCATTATCATTTGGACTTCAGTGTTTCCTTGAATTCAAAATATTCACCCAAGATAATCTGCCTATTTAAATGTAGATTTGAACAATATCTAACTATTATTTACTTCCAATTATCCCAAGGACTTCCTCTATCTTTACCCTACATTATTTTCTCCTTAATTTCTTCGAAACTTAGGATTTGAGCAAGCCTTTATACTGTCTATAAAGCCTACACTCTTTTAATTTTAGCCCGAATACTCAACGCTTTCCCTACAACCACGACCTTCAACGTAACACTACCTTTCAATCTTTCCTCAATTCACTTTCTCTGCCTTGGATTATGATATTTCTAATCCAACAGAATTGAATTGTTGGGTACAATGGAAGAAAGGCTAAAGTAAAATGGATTAACTATTGTAAGCCCACGCTCTGACAAAATGGACAGATTAGGAATGCAAAAAACGGGATTAACGGGAATATAAACCTGGGTTCAAGGGTTTCAGCCAATTTGCTCAAAATATTAGATTTCCATTGAGTTTGTTCTGAATTCTTTGACTAGCAAAGATTGATCGTAGCCCAATGGAAACGAATGCTATTTTATACATAAATGTGAACAATCACCGCAAATTTTATCCTGAAAATAGGTGGAAGGACATAGCGGACAGAATGTGAACCTATTGTTTTCGGGTGAGAGAAAGCAATTATCTATGTCTCAAATTCAGGAAGACTTATCGATGGGAATTTTGGACATCACTGAGAGAATCACTGAATTGTTTTATAAGCTAACTTTTAAATAACAGGTGACAGCCGAAGAAGGCTAAAAAAGTAAATGGCGGAAATATTGAGAGATAGTGGGAATTTGAAAGTTGAAATGAGAGGGAAAATGTCGGGAAAGCGTTGTGAAGAAAATAACAAAATTTAGACAAAGATGGACGGCTTTAGACGAGAATTATAGTGGACATTTTAGACAGCATGAACGCAGACAGAAGGTTTAATTGAATGAACAAAGAAATGATATAGGGTCAAAATGATTAAAGTCCACGCTGTAGGAAATACGAAATAATAGTTTTTCGAAATCATCCAAAGCCAACCTTAAGCAATAGATTCCCTAAGTATAAAATAATGAATTATTACACCCTAATTAACGGTTTTAAAATTAAAGAAATTATTGTTGGCATTATTTAGACGTGAACCCATCCGGCTACTAACTCAGTTCGATTTCCGCCCCAGGGATCTCTACGACTCCAGTGGTATGGCTCATGGGGAACCTCATGACAAGTAAGTCATTAAGAGCCAAGATAAAAACGGATAATCCAACAAATTGTTGACTTTTGTTAATATCCTTTTTGCTCTAATTATTTTGGAAAGCTTTTTATGAATGTTGGGTACGTATTTTAGTGCGTTTGAAATCTACTGATTCCTCGTATTTAAAATGCTAAATTCGCAAGCTACTTAATTAGTAATCATTCATGTTTACCTGATATCTGTTTATTTCTTTTTATAATTAACAGTAATTTTCACTATCGGAATAATATTTTTTCAGAAGTACATATGGGATGGGATGAGAATCAATATTAATAAAACAAAGGTTATGCGATTTTCCAGAAAGAAAAAGGCTAAGCTAAATATTAAAATAGGCGGGGAAAAAATAGAGCAGGTAGAGCAGTTTACATATCTCGGAAGTGTTTTGGACCAATACGGTCAAAGTGGTAGGGACGTAAGGAGAAGAATTGCGCTAGGCAAGGAGGCTTTCTCAAGGAGGAGGGAGTTGATGACGGGGACGTTGAGTAGAGATGTTAAGACAAGACTCGTAAAAACTCTGATATGGAGCGTAGCTATGTATAGTGCGGAAACGTGGTCACTGAAGCAGGAGGATAGACGTAGATTGGAGGCTTTTGAAATGTGGGTGTGGAGAAGAATGGAGAAGGTGAAATGGACCGAAAGGAAAACAAATGAGGAAGTACTGGAGATGATGGGTGAGGAGAGGGGTTTGTTGAGAGAAATCCTATGGAGGCAGGAAGAATGGATGAAAGGCGTATTGATCGGCAGTAGTGGGATGTTGAAGAAGGTAATAGAGGGGAGAATGTTGGGCAAGCTGGGAAAGGGCAGGAACAGGATAGGGATGCTGGACGGGATGAAGGAAGTACACAGAGATGAAGAGGGACCTGATGTAGATTAGGTTGCTAGATTGGGTTTTGTTTGGAGTTATAAAATGTTTATTTGATAGTTGTGTCCATCCAAAAACCTACCTTAACCGGTAGATTTCCTAAAAAAAATAAATGTTTTAGTCACGCACCTTTCCCTATCCCTTGAAAATTTATCAAAGAAAGCACGACACGATTACCCGTTCCATAAGTAAATTAACTCCCTTTGAAATGTACGTAACGAAGACAATAGGCTTTAATTAAATTACATGCAACTCACATTTATCACCCTTATAAGCGCATGACTTAGAAAATGGTTTCCTGAATTATCTTCGTCGACATTCGAAGTTAGCTATAATGATCATAATCCTAAAAGATAACGAAAGTATTGTCAATAGTGTCATCATCACCCATAATCAAGAACATTGAGAAATAATGACTGAATAAATTTCTCCAATTGACAAATTAATACACTTGAAAATCCAATGAATCGCTTGGTCGCGCATACGATAAATATTATGTTAATGAACATTGGGTTAAGTCAATTAATGACGACTATGTGCTCGACCCTTAGAAATACTCTTTTCTTGCCATCAATCATTTTGGTACAATCAGCAGTTTTCAAAACTGTCTTGGTAGAAATTTCGATCCAACTTTCTTGAGTTTGAAACCGCGGGAGAAACTTTATTGTGGAGCCTATGGATTATTTCTGTTACTTTGTCACTTTCCCGGATAAATTTCCGTTGACAGTCAGGATGACTGTATGAGGTATACTTTATACTTATCCAATATATCGACTGGAGTCGATACGAATATTGGATAAGTATAAAGGCAGCTTACAAAAAGCCGACTGAAGCTTAGTCATGACTTTATCAGGATGCCCGATTGCGTTTAAAACGATAAAATCAGCTTCCCAATCAAACCCATTCCAGTCTCCAGTCGCACGTCTCCAGCTATCATTAGTACTGATAATTATTGATGGAGAAATATCGATGATTAAACCGCTTTTGTTTGGTTACATATTTTTAATAAGGTTAGTTGGCAGAAAATTCATGGAACTATTAGTTTATTTAAATATTCACTCATTAGAATTCTGCAAAGCTGACCTATCTGCGGGTACGTATATTTTAAAAATCTATTTATTTGAAATGTGCATACAGTTGCATTTTATAATAAAATTGTACATCACTCGTGTGAATTTCGATATGAGACACGCACATTAACAGCAAAATATTAATTTGATAAAATAATGTTGCCTGCAGCTATAAGTTGGTGCTAATTTTGTGTTCGCAACTGCTTGCATTTCTATCAAGTAAATAATGTTTCCGCTGGTTTAAAAGTTATTCATACATTACATACATATTCATTCCTGTATAAAATCTTTGTGTTTTGGCAAAACATTATTTTTAGCCTCGCAGAGAGTAATTGTTAGTATTGTACTTTATATGTCACCAGGCCCTTTTTATGCTGATAATTATTTTTTATTGAGCTATATGACCTGGGAAAAGATCTCATACATTAAAGTTGGAACATTTTTTAAAGGGTCTGTAATAAGTCTTGAATTTTATGAAATTAACTAGCATTATTTAGATACTCCAATGGGGTTCAGTCACTTACTCTTCGTCGAAAACACATAAAGACCAAATTGGACCAAGTTCTAGGGACGTAAAGAGAAGAATTGCACTTGGGAAAGAGGCTTTCACAAGGAGGACGGAGTTGAATAAGGATGTTAAGAAAAGGCTCGTGAGAACTTTGATATGAAGCGTAGTCATGTACTGCACGGTAACTTGGTCACTGAAGCAGGAGGATAGAAGTAGATTGGAGGCTTTTGAAATGTGGGTGTGGAGAAGAATGGAGAAGGTGAAATGGACTGAACGAAAAACAAATGAGGGAGTACTAGAGATGGTGGGTGAGGAGAGGGGCTTTTTGAGAGAAATCCTATGCAGGCAGGAAAAATGGATGAAGGGCGTATTGAGCGGCAGTGGGTTGTTGAAGAATGTAATAGAGAGGAGAATGTAAGGCAAACGAGGAAAGGGCAGGAACAGGATAGGGATGTTGGACGGGATGAAGGGAGGAAGGTAGAACATAGAGATGAAGAGGGACTTGATGTAGAGTAGGTTGCTGGATTGGGTTTTGTTTGGAGATAATTATTTGTAGTTTTGTCCTTCCAAAATATTATCTTAACCGGTAGATTACCTTCATAATAGTGTGTGTATATATATATATGTATATTATATATAGATGATTTCTTCGAAGTAACACGGAAGTGTTGAATAAAAAAATTTTTGGCCAGTCATATCTTATCTTCCGAAGAAGACGGAGTTCGAGTCCGTCAAAATTATCAAGATATTATTGTGAGAGTTCTTTTTATGTGTTCTCGTGCTGTGTGTTACTGTCTAAGTTTATATATATATATATATATATATATATATATATATATATATATTATACACACACACACACATATATATATACATATACATATGCTTTTGACCATTTGTGCTATCGAGGAAACTTTAATTACACTGAAATCTGCGGCGGATTGATGCTATCGGCTGTTCCGATTCTTTGGTCAGGAGATCAGAAGCGTTCAGGAGCTATTTTATCTAGATATATATTTTACGGAAAATTGCGATGAAAACAGATCACAAGAGGAAAATTCTGAAGTAATCTTCACCAAATTCAGAAGGTACACTAAGGTCAAATAGTATTACGAGGGTAATCATTACACCTCGGACGATGAAGTGAAGGTAGCTGTCAAGTCCAGGATTCGAGAAAAGTCGCGTTGACATAGCACTAGAACACATCTCTATACTTCCTCTTCCCAAAATACAGTGGAGGACCGATGACTGGATAACGACCTCAAACCTGCACAAGCGTGTTGAGGGGGAATGTTACTTATGCATGTCGCCAGGAGTGCTTCTGAAGGTTATTTTGTTTGTGGTCTACAAGCATGTGTGCATTAGTTTTCAGCCTACCCTCGCATTTCTCCTACTTTTACAGCAAGCGTTCCAAAATAACTCGTTGCATTTATTCTAAATTGATATTTATCCTGACATAACCAAGTTCACGGAGTTATATGCTACTATTTCAGGCTTCACTTCTTGGAAGTATTTATTATCAACACTAAAAAGACTACTTTTCCACAGATTTTTATTATGAGGTAGAACGCGTTTCACTGGCTTGTGGTATCATCAGGTACTAGATGGTACATCTGTGGAAAAGTATAGTCTTTTTAGTATGGATAATTTATTGGAGTTCTGTCTCCAATAATTAATTTGGAATATAATTTTATGCCCCACCGTTTTTGCTTCCTAAGAAGACAGAGATTTATTGATATCCTACATACCACCAACATTCTTTCCGTCGAAATATCCATGCCTTTCAATCTCTTATATATTTTCCCATCTTCCTCATAGACTCCATCAAAATGTACAAAACCATTTTTCGTTAGAAAGGCATTAAAGTTGGCAGACGCAATAGTTATCACAGAACACGTAAACACCCCTCAATAAAGGTTGGGGATATTTTAACTTTTTATCAAATTTCCTCAAAGGCCTCAGGGCCAAATTCCAAGGAATTGAGCCCTTATTCCTTTAGCGCTTCAATCCCGAATGCTCCACATAATGCTGAACGAACTAAAGAGGCAACATTTTGCAAAATTAGAGGAACAATTGAAATGCTGAAAGCCCATTCCCCTTCCATTTTCGCTTAATTTCTGGCATCCAGGAAATTCCAAATGATGATTTCCCTTGAATTCCGGTTAATTTTGATTGAAATATTAAGATTAAGATCCCTAAATGGTCATATTTCCACCAAATTTCCTCAATCTCCGACATCAACTGAAACTTCATCTATTTTTATTAGCTTGGGAAGAGCACAAGAAAAGAATTAGAACGAACACGATTATACTAAATTTTAAAACTCATTGAAAAGAATAACTTTAATATAAATGTCAGGTGCGTCTAATTCAAGGTCCGAGATTTCTAAAACAATGATTAGTTTTAGAAATTTTAGGATAAAATTTACACCTTTGTAAAAACTTAATGGTGTGTTTCTTTGTCAGATTTTAACATCGTTCATTGAATAAACTATCTTACCTTTAAGATCCATTTCAAATGTAACTCATAAAGGTTATTAAGTATAAATAAAATTGTAAACTATATCATTGTTTCCTTACTATTCATAGTTACCTACCAATCAAATTACTTTTATATCTTCGGTTAAATTAACTTGTGGATTGTTGATGACATGGACGTTAAGAGAATGTATAAAGAAAATATATCGAGCATTTGTACTGCTCCAAACCTTAAACATTAAGAAAAGGAGTAATCGCAAATCGTTGGATTTGCGATTACCCCTTTATATAAGATATAGCGAAGTAGAGAAGAAAGTAAAAAATGAAATGACTAGCAAAGAACTGTATGGTGTGAGAAGAGAAAAGGTTGTTGAATGAAATTCGAAAAGGGTAGGAAAACCAAATGAAGGAGGTCATACCGTGGAAGCAACAAGGGGGGTGAATGTTCATATACATCTACTTAATACCCCGCAAGCCGCCGCAAGGCCGTGTGGCGGGAGGTGTTAGGGTACCACCCGTTATTAAGAAAAAAGTAAAAAACCATGCAAAAGCCACAAATTTATACAGTCCACAAACAAAACATGGTATACATTCATGCAAAAACCCTTTCACCCCACACACATCCAAACACACAAAATACCAACTAACATACACTTGCACCTACAGATACACCTAATAACTTTGCAATGTTTAATTTTGTTCCGATTTGCAAATGAAATATTTTTCATATTTCTAAAGTGACTTTAATTTCTTACTATTATGATTTCTGATTGTTCTGGGAAAGAATGATTTTCTTTGGACTTTATCTAATTCTTTTTGCCAGATTTTCTCCCAAGGATCCCAAATACTAGCGGCATATTCCAAATGTGGTCTAACTAGAGCAAAATAACACCTCTCTTTAACTTTCTCATTACATTTCCCCACCACCCGTTTAATGAAGCCCAGTTTCTTTGAAGCGGATCCGCATATTGTCCTGATATGAGCTCCCCATGAAAGGCGTAGTGTTAGAACTACCCCCTAATATTTTACTTGTTTGGCCGTAGTTAGCACTGAAGCCTCTATTTCATAGTTTATGTCGCCAATTCCTTTGTTCCAAAATTTCAAAACTGCACATTTTTCTATATTAAGCATTGATGCCCATTTCTTGCACCTATCCGAGATTGTGTCTAAGTCTCTGGAGAATAGCTCCCAATCTAGTTGGCTCCTTATTTCCCTGTATATAAATATATATGTTGGGTAAGAAAGAAAGAGTAAATACAAGACAACACATTCAGGAAAGATTTGGGGCTGACAAGTGGTTTATTGTAATATGGGGTGTGTTAGGGTATATGAGAGTCATATCAAGGTGGTCCTCATAATTATTGAAGTGATTTAGTCCCTATGCGCATCAAACATCTTCCTCTATCAGTAAATATCAGCATGTAAGTATGAAACTCTAATGGATTGAAGATACTGAAACAAATTTAAAGTAAATTTTAGTCTACTTTCTCGAAATATGCTCCCATTCGTAAAATATTTTTTTCAATATTAGTAGCACATGAAAGTTTCATCCAAATAAGATTTCCGCGAATTATTCTCTGTGAACAAAAATGTTAAAAGTAATCCATGTCAAAAGGAAAATCATCCATCACCCGCGAGCATCATTACCGCAGTGTTTCAACTACTCGAGTAAACATGTTGGTTAATCGAACAAACTAAACCAGATTATCGATTATTTTTAATGAATTAAGGATGATGAGATACACAAACAAATTTTCGCACAAATCTCTACTCAGATTTCTTTAATTTGCAATATTTTCTATATTTATCTTTCATATAACTTTAAAGGTAAATGAAATTAAAGCAACTGAAAAATTAGATCAAAATGCATGCGTTTATTTAAAATGTTATTCCGAAGGTTTACTTGTTATACTCATGTGCTTAGGGTATCTGACTGAGCATAAATTAAACTTCATAATCATTTACATGTAGTTCGCAGTGGTCTAGTGGGTAGAGCGTTGGACTACTGACCGGAGGGTCCCGGATTCGATTCCCGGGCGAGGCACTCTGGGCACCTGCAGCTCCACCCAAGCTAGTTGATTTTTTGGGTACCAGATCTTCCTGGGAAACCATAACCGGCCCCCCTACCCTGATGTAGTGATGATAGTCACACGCCGTCGGGCTTGGTACATGGGTGAGCCCTATCTCACCTTGGTACATGGGTGACCTATCACCTATTAAACCGACCTTCGGGTTGATTACTGTGTTTATGGTTTAATTAATATTTATAAGGTGATCTATAGGTTAAGGTAGGTTTTAAGATGGACATAACTATTAATGAAATACTTTGTGACTCCTAACATAACACAATCCAGCAACCTACTCTAAATCAAATCCCTCTTCATCTCTGAGTACTTCCTTCCTCCCTTCATCCCGTCCAACATCCCTATCATCTTCCTGCCCTTTCCTCGCCTGCCTAACATTCTTCCCTATATTACCCTCTTCAACATCCCACTGCCGATCAATACGCCCAACGTTGAACAGCACCCGCACAATGGGTAACCCTGCCTTACACCTCTTCCTAACACTGCCCATCCGGACTCTCCGTTCCCCACTCGCACCTGAGCAGTCTGAGACATGTACAGGTTGCGGATTAGCCTCCTGTCCCTCCAAATCTATTCCTATTTTCTGTAATATACTCATTAGTGTTTCCCAATTCACTCTATCAAACGCCTTTTTGAAATCTACGAAACAGGTAAATACGTCCGGATTGTATTCTATACGTATTCCTCTCCATTAGTGATCTCAATACTGCAATTTTTTTACTCATTTATATAAGATTATTTTAATTTTACTCAGTTTAGTAGAGAAGCATACGATTCCTAGAAATTATCCGAATTTTGACCGGGATTCGAACCCGGATCCTTTGATGTCCGGCCGAGTCTTTCAGCCAGTTAAGCTATTGAGAAATTCTCTTATACTCTGAAATTTTGGGGGCGAATGATATTTATAATTAGTGGTTGACTCCGTTAAAAGTTACTGCTCTCTATCTAAAAGTTACTACTAGCTACTGGTATCTCCGGCAGTTTCTTGGAACTATCCGAAATTCCTTTACATTTAAATATCGCGACTGAAAGTAAATTAAAGTATTTAAAATTCGACCGCGTTCGAAAGTGGTGAAAAATAAATGAAAAAATGCAACAAAAAAGAATAGAATATAAATAAATTTACCAAATGTGCCGACGGTATCGTTAATAATTTCTTTTAAGAAAAATACTAATCTTACACACTAAAATTTCCAATTTATTTAATGTTAATCTTGGTTACTAATTGTGAAAAATTAAATTGTAGTTGATTTTTACCAAAATTAATCACTTATTTGATAATTATTGATAGGTACAATCGTTTGTTAATGTTTTTTTTGTAATCAGTTGCCAATTATGGATAAATAAGTTCTAAAGTGACATTCTAAGTGCAAGAGGACTAATAATTCCGAAGGAGCCAGTACACGATTTATATTTTATACACAGGTGTAGCATCTCTATTTTAAACTCTAAAACTGAGTCACAATGAAGTTTATTTTCATTTGGCATAGCCATATTTCATCTTGTGTTATTATCTGAGGACTAAAAAATACTTTCATAATTTCTTAACTTTATCTCATGTAAGAAGAATTTTTGCGTCCAGTAGAATTAATACGGAGCTGAAAAATTAATTTAAAAAATAGCTATGATACAATATATTTTCCGTCCATCAGAAAAAATGATCCCACAAACCTTTTAATTAATGGAAAATAAAATCATAAAAGTTTGCGATATTTGCCAACACAAAATATCTCAGTAAGAAAAACTGATATCTCGATGTTTTTGCAATTACTTCATTTAATAAACAAGATAGTTCCATTCACCTGTGTGTGAATCAGTTTTACTTGACAAATATAGTTACGCTCAAGTATCCGTTTCCGTATAGGCTGCGTATTGTGTATGGAATTTTATATGAAGTTATTTTTAAGTCAAAAATTTTGCAAATTTGATGGGAAGGATGTATTTTTTGCGTGTCGGTCTTTGATTACATTCAACTATGGTCCAAACTTTTCCTTTTTACCCATTTTAGTTAACGGGTGTTCGGTGAAATTTTTAAGTCAATATTTACCAAGTTTCCCATAAATTATTCAGAAACTAGTTTCATTTGTTCACCTCAGGTATTCAGAGGCTGAATAATTATTTACTTGACTCACCTTTTCATTCCAACTCTTTCTTCAAATACTGAGTCATTAGGCAGTGGCGGTAAACTTTACTTTGAACAAGTTGAAAAACTTTTACGTAATATTACATTTTTCATATTAGGTAAAAAAATTGGAAAAATAAAAGAGTCCGACATATTTAAACACAACGCGGGAAAGAGGAAATATTCTAATATAGTCCTTTCGGAAGAACAACCAAACTCTTTTATCCAAATCACTTTTTAGGGAAAATTTAATGATTAAATTACTTGCAACCAAACTCATAGACTTACGGAAACTTCATTTCCATTTGATTTGTCATTACTATAAACTCAAATATTGTATCGTATATAATTACACGAAGAACTTGAAACGGCTTTAAAAAATCGAAGAAAAAGCTCTCTTTTGGTTGCCTGATCAATGAGATAAGTCGAAAATCAATGTTATTAATCAATAGTCCATCATTAACTTGTATTCCTTAGAAACATTTTGAATCACTCTCATAGCATATCAGTAGGCTAATTTAATCATGAACTTACTTGACATTTTGAAGCAAAAGGATATTTCTTTCTTGAATTCTTACCAAAACATTCATTTTCGTTCAATCATTTATTATGAGTAATTTCAAATCTATTCTATTCGATTTAATCATTACGTAAATAAGATCCCTATTCCTATCGTACCGCAGAAAAGTTTGCTGTAGGCTCATCTATTCATCATATCGGTAACTGCAGGTATATGGGTGTCACGTATTCCATCTAATAATTAGAGAGCGATCGATGTAGGTTCGTTAATTTGCATGAGTTCCACTCTCCCGATGAAAATATCAAGTGAATTGGGACTCAGACCTTGACAGGCATTTATGTAACTTAAAAAATAATCTCCATGACGTATGTCTATGTAAATTATTTCCAAGTTCCCCTGGAAATGTATGAATGCATAAGACTGTATTAACAAAGGCTAGTGATGAGCTATTATGTTTTGTCAGTCACTCAGATCAGTCGGACATTGATTATTTTCATACGATTACAGGCTATTCTAATAATAATTAACATCCGATTTATTTCCATATGACAGCCGATACAACAGAAAAATATCTCATTTTTCTTGTTTGGTTTCCATTTTGCAATAAATTTTAAAGATGAGGCACGTGAAATCATTTATTTTTAATGCCCTTCTTAGCGAATCGATTCTTGTGAATTTGATTAGAATCGATTCTTTACTTTAAGTCACCCTCACAGTTAGAAAGTCGGAGATGGAGGACGTCAAAATGGCGACCGGAAACCAATGGAAGAGGTAGGGTTTTTAGGTAGAGGGAGGATGGGAGGAGAGGAACGCATTGCGAAAATAAATGGAGCGATCCCTCGCAAATGTTTCCGACGGATACCCTCACTCCATCCGGAGAGAGGGAGGTATGAGGGATGGAATTCCGCGTCTCCTCCCGCTCCACCCCATATGAAAGGGCGCGTCTGGAAGGAGAGAGAGAGACGGTGAAAAGGAGAGAAAAAAGGAAGATGGGGGAGAGAAAAATAAACGAATCCATGGAAACGAGAGGTCGTGATTGTGTTTGTTCGTACGAACGTGTGCCCGTGCGTTCGATACCTTTTCCTGAAGCGTAAACTCGATCTCATATCCAATCGGGAGGGCAAATCGGGACGAGAGGAGTGCCGGATTGAAGGAAAAAGGGACTCTCCTCCTCAAAGGTTTGAATTGCTGGTGAGATTGGAAAGGACACGCGAACGGATCTATGGCGGGGAAACTGCGCAACGAGAGAGAGCGTCGAAATTCTCGGCAGGCAAGACCCCTTGGTGATCGCGGAGCGCGGAAACTCCCGGGAAGGCTGTCAATATTTTTCGCCATTCCCCCCCGTTCTATCAGCAAAGAGCATATGCGCTTCATCACCATCTGCAGCAGGAAAATGAGAGAACTGCCACGATTCCATCTTAGATAGGTTAACTGCCGATTATATGGAATAAAAACAAAACTGTTTTTGAGCAGAAAATAGATATTTTTCGCGTCCACAGCTCGCTAAGGAAGACAAACCGAGAAAACACTACCTGCTTTTTTAAAGGACTCGGTTGAGTGTATTATAAAATATCTTTGGGTGCTGAATACAGCAAGAGCGTATAAATGGGAGAGATGTAACATAATGTGTCAGAAAATGGACGAGAGTCAAATCACCAAAAATGTATGACCTAATGGTGAATTGTTTGAGATGAAGGGTTCGAAACATGACAATCCGTGAGTGGCACGGGTGATTTTGGTGGTGTAGAAGTCTCTCAAGATGAGGAATATTGGAAGTTTCCTGAGCACACGAGTGCCTGTGACAGAATTTACGTATTAATGTGGCGGAGGCGAATATTGTTTTCACATAGAAAAAAAGAAATGTATATATTCACACAATTCTATCTCAAAGTGGGGAAGGCACTTGCGAGAAAAGTATGTTTATGACTTGAAACAGCAAAATAGCTCCTTTTGACTAAATTCTTCCAAGCCTTAACGTACTTCCTCGCCTCTGTCACAATCGTATATCGCTAGATTCCTTTCAACGTGGAGGAGGTAGATTTGTGAAACGTTGTTCTAATAAACAGAGTAGGGTATTAACATTATAAGAGGAACTAGGTTAGGCTTCACTAACGGAGCGAAGGCTAAATTACAGATTAAATCTCTTGTATACATTGGATGGAGGTCTCTTTAGCGATGGTTATGAAAATATACCACAAGCCCCATCGTACCACGGTAGAAGGTCACAGGCATTCGTAGTCGTGCGCGACGCGCCACAGTCCACGATGTTAAAGGCGAATGATTTTTACTCTCTGAAATGGTTGCATTATAATGCACACATAGCGGGTGACTCCGTTAAAGTTACTGTTACAGTTTCTTGAAATTTGTCTAAGGTATGAACAGCCTAAGTGTTTGAAATTGGCTTTATTAACATCGTGGACTGTGGCGCGTCGCGCACGACTACGAATGCCTGTGACATTGTATGAACGGTATTTCGTCATAACATCTTGTTCCTTTAAAGCCCCCAAAATTTCAGAGTGTAAGAGGACGTCTCGGTAGCCTAATTGGTTAAAACACTCGGCCGGATATCGAGGGATCCGGGTTCGAATCCCGGTCAAGGCGAATGATTTTTACTCTCTGAAATTGTTGCATTATAATGCACACATAGCGGGTGACTCCGTCAAAGTTACTGTTACAGTTTCTTGAGATCAGGCCAATAAAATTAAGGAGAAAAGGAGTAGAAAGGATAGATTTAAGGTGCAATTTATTCCGTGAACGATAAGGAATAATAATAAAATGTCCCACCGCGCTACAAGAGAGAAAGTTTTTTTTCATTTTAAGTAGCCTAGTATGCTGGCATTATTCCGAATTCAGAACATCTAACGGCTAAGTGTGAGCATGATCGCAGATATCATTGGCATTGATAAGATGACAGTGCACACTATTATCACTGAAAATTTGGCGATGCGAAAGATCTGCGCTAAACTCATCCCGAAGGTCTTGATGGACGACCAAGAGCCGAGACAGATATCTGCTTGCAAAGTCTGCAACGCAACACGACTATTCCCCAACCCCCTTACAGTTCAAGTTTGGCACCAGCAGACTGTTTCCTATTCCCAAAAGTGAAATCCTTCCTCAAAGGACACTACCATGGGACTCTTCGTGCTGTCAAAGAAGATTGCACGGGTACCCTTAAGGAACTACTACTTAGGGCTACTCTTACTTAAGGCTACCCTTACGGAATCCGCCTACCAGGGAGCCTTCGAGTCGTAGAAAAGCCGCTGGCAAAAGTATGTCGCCGCTCAAGGAATATATTTTGAAGGTATTTGAGGCATTGTAGCAATATCTGAAATAAATTTACTTTTCCGAAACCTTTCCCGATACAGTTTATACAAATCATGTATTCATGTATTTATCTTGATCTACATTAGTTGAATTATATATGGTCCATATATATATGAGGAATGTTGAAGAAGGTAATAGAGTGGAGGATGTTGGGCAAACGAGGAAAGGGCAGGAACAGGATACGGATGTTGGACGAGATGAAGGGAGGAAGGAAGTACACAGAGATGAAGAGGGACCTGATGTAGAGTAGATTTTCTTAGGAGTCACAAAATATTTATTTGATAGTTATGTCCATCCGAAAACCTACCTTAACCGGTAGATTACCTAATAATAATATATTGTGACTAAAAACGTAATTTTTGGTGTCGCATGCCTGGTATTGAATCGCCTCATGCCATGAATCGTAGAAGTGGATTTCAGGGTATCATGTAGAAAAAAAAGATATTCGAGATTCACTTTTCACTCGCACACTATACTCGTATTGTGGGAAAGACTAAACTTTCATAAACTACAAAAATTGCCGCAAGTGACGAATATTTATTCATTTATGCGCACCGTATACCAACATCTGGCCTTCCCGCCAGAATTCGCACGCATTGGGACTTCCATCTCTCCAACCGTCTTTCACAAACATTCAACCGAAGTAACACCCGAAATAAGTAACTAAAATGACCTCCAACACAAAAATATAAATGTGAGATACTACTCTTTTTATCTTCACTTCGTGAATATATCGAATATTAAGAGATATTGGAATAAAAGACTGCGTGAATGTTCAAATGTGTTTACAAAATTTAAACGACGACGGTTTGTTATATCTCGGTAATGACAACATTTGTCGAAAACACAGTCGGTTAATTTTTTAACACACTATGTACAAACTTACTCATTACTCCTTATACTACCACTGATATTCGTAGATATTCTTTCGTCACTCGCGATTACAAACATTATGCCCGCCAGCAACAGAATAATTAAAGGATGGTGTCCCAGCACCCGCTGTCCGCCAATTTTTTTTACATTTAGAGATTTACCTTGGAGGACTGATCAACTTCGTAACACTCTCGAGAACATATGAATTTTAAATTCATTTATTTAAGTTTTGCACAACCCTAAGAGCCACGAAAGGCTTGTATGGCAAATAATTACCTCGATTTCGAATTTCTGATTAAGGTAGCGATTCTCGTATTCTTTACAATCTTCATGTTGTGGTCGGAAGCTTTTCAGATAATTTTCGTACGCCATCAGGAATAACTATCTAAAGTATGATGGAAATAACTGAATTATGCAATGTCGTAAATGTTAATCTTATAAACACACTGATGCAAATCTTAAGCGTGATAGACGAATTTTTATATCGTGTCCTCAAAATTCAATAAAAATATCTTTAAAAACCTAAAGCGATATGAATAAAATTCTGAATCACCTTAATAGTACATATTTGTCTCGCTTCCTGTAACGCACCGATAGCAAACGCCTCCTTCCCCTCACATCACGATGCGTCACTTTGACTTCTCCACTCATTTTCTCAGATTTCGTGACGCAGTTTAAAGGCGAAGCACTTCCGGAAACTTTCCCTTTAATAACCTTTAAGCACGTCATCTTCCCGGTCCGGTGTGCAGATTCGTGCAGGAAAGATTTGAATAACATGAGGTTTTCCGCAACACTTCACCAAATCCCTTCCCCCAATCCCACCTCCCCTGCCCTCTTTGGGAGTGACGCATTGAATGGACACCCTCGTGAGATGAAAAAGGAAGGGAGAGAGTGGGAGAAATCTCTCAAGGAGGCAGGAGAAGGAAAAGGAGGATAAAAGAGCGGGAAGAGGACTCTGGAGGTTAAGGAGGAGGAGGAGGCGAAGGGGGGGAGGGAAAAATGAAAGAAAGAAGACGAAAGCCGATCTGTCCTCCGGAGCGAATAAAACGGCGCGTAGTATGAGGCATTGGATTTCTATTAAGGGGGATTTGGGCGAGGGATTGGCACGGGTGAGGGACCGACAGAGCGAAGGAGGTCGGCGCACGGGATTGCGGGTATGGGAGAGGAGAGGGTACGCGCCCCATTCGGCGAGGCGAAGACAGTCCCGTGGACATAAGATCCGTTCACCTAAGACCCTAGTCACTGTGAACGACCTGTTCACGACAGAACCGATCGTATCATAACTTAAGGCCGTTTTCAACAAATGTGTTAGCTTTAATCACTTGATCAACAATAATACTTACAATAAGTCATAAAAGTCACTAATAGTCATTGATTGTTCGCTTGAAGATTATTTCTTTATCATTGATTCGCGCAGACAACCACAGATAAGTCGGAAAAATTATTAACTGGAACGAGGAAGATTCAAGAGATATGGAAGGGATATATAGAGGAACTATATGGTGAAGATATTAGGTCAGCAAACCTATAAGTTGAAAGAGAATAGACCTAAGTTATGGTCTAAGCTACTTAAGCTACTTAAGCTACTTACTAAGCTACTTAAATGTTTACAAAAACGTGGTAGGAACAGTTCCTCTAATTTGTAAATTTGATCATTATGAGGGAGGAATTCGGACGGAAAATTTCATTAGATCATTGTTAGAAACTAGCTTGCACGTTCGTGATAAATTTCTTGCTGCATTCTAGGGTAAAATTATTTGTTGTAGTTAAGCGTATGTACTTGCATGCTTGTGGAGTGAAGGGAGGTAGATGTGTGTTTGTATGCGCGTCGAATGATGGGATGTTACGATGAAAGTGTGCACTGCTGTGGATTGGAGTTTGCATGTGTGTGTTGGTTTTGAATGCGGTATTTCTTTTTTCCTTTTTTGGGTGGTGACCTAACACCCCCCGCCACACACCCTTGCGGCGGCTTGCGGGGTATTATGTAGATGTTAGTTCTACCCAAAAAAAGGAAAATCGGCCATGTGTGAGGGCTATAGAACAACACGTTTGATTTTGCACACAGCAAAAGTGATACTTTCATTATTATTATAAATAAGATATTGGCGAGGAGGTAAAATGATTGATTTGGGCATTATTAGCTTGGATTCAGAAGAGTAAGAGATACACGCGATGCCAAAGCAGTAATGACGTCAATAATAGAAGAACAGAGAATAAAATCAGTCATATGTTCCATAGATTTCAAGAAGACACTCAATAGAGTGAAATGGGTAGAATAAATTAATATATTGTAGAAAATAGAAGTAGTTTGGAAGGACAAGCAACTACTACAAGTCTCAGACTGCTCAGGTGAGAGTCGGGGACGGAGAGTCCGGATAGGGAGTGATAGGAAAAGAATTGAAACGGGAGTTTCCATTATTACCCAAAATGTTTAGCTTTTATGTGGATAAAATGGTTCAAAGACATGGGAAGAACCGGAGAGAGGAATGAAACTTACTAGAGAATGCATTATCCCAGTTAGGTTTGCGGATGATCAAGCTTTAATATTTCAGTCTGCTATGGGTTTACAAACCCTGCTGACTGCATTGAAAGACAAGCTTGATAGGTATGAGATGAGAGTAAGGGTTAAAAAAAAAACAAATATTATGCGGTTTTTGAGAAATAGAAAAGCTAAATGGAATATTGCAAGAGGAGTTCATGAACTAGAGCAGATGGAGCATTTTACCTATTTAGGATGTATTTTGGACCAAAATGGTCAACGTAGTAGAGACATAAAAAGAAGAGTTGAGTTAAGCAAAGAAGTTTTCACAAAGAGGAGGCAATTTGTGACAGGGACGTTCAATAAGGATGTTAAGAAACCGCTCGATAAAACTTTGATATATGAAGCGTGATTTCGTATGTTGAGGAAACGTGGTCATTGAAGCAAGATGATAGGCTATAAATTGGAGGCTTTTGATTTGTGTGTGAGGAGAAGTATGGAAAAGGTGAAATGGATAGAGAGGAAAGCAAACGAGGAAGAGCTAATCATGGTGGGGGAGCAACGAGTGTCTTTGGAATAAATCCAAAGGATGCAGGAAAGATTGATGCAAAGCGTTTTGATTGACGACGTCAATGTTGAAGGCTGTGATACAAGGGAGAGTTAGGTAAACGAGGAATATAGGCTAGAGATGCTGGATGGGATGAATGAAGATTTCGAAAATATAGAAGAATTTACCATAATTTCCGTTTTCGGGTAGTGTTTCATTAGGAGAGGCAAAGAAATTTACCGTACCGTTTTATTGACTGTCTCCATCTAAGACCTATTTTAACCGGTAGAATACCAATAATAATAATTTCACCACTTATTTCAGTTAATACCGTCAATAGGAATCAAAGGATAACCAACGTAGACCAGTATTCATATGCTGTTTTGCAAGAGGATTTCGTTGATTGTGTTTTACCAACTTAAGGCAGCATTGATCGAGGATAAAGAGTGATCAAAATTTCAATTAAACAATATGGCGGATAATGTTTTGTCATCTGTAGACGAAAAAATAAGTCGCACATCATTGCTGTATATTAATAACTCACAATCGGCTCGTTGGAGCACGTCTTTAATTAAAACACGCGAACAAATTAGGTTATATCTACGTAGTTTAAAGCTGATTTCGTAGAAGAAAGAATTCCACATACACTAAAAGAACAGAGCAACTGTAATAACTTAGTAACTCCAATTAATCAAATTATTAGTATTCCCACAGTGTTTTAAAATGAGGAATTCCGGTAAATTCCTTAATGTTCACCCAATATGCAATTCAAACTATCGGATATTTTAATGATGAGAGTAACGGGTCTCACGACAAAATCTTGACCTGCGATCCTTTAAATAATCAAACTGAAGTGAAGATAATGAGTAATGGTAAAACAAGCTATGACTTTCGTCTGCGTGTGAAATCAGGAAGTTTCAGCCGCCATAAATAAAAAAGTATGAATAATTCGTTATAGATAGTCATATCCCAAGTAACTACCAAATAAATCATATTAAAAATTATAAGAAGATAAAATAAAATTGTAACCAAGTGCAATATTCAAATTCTTTCCCTGAAGTAATGTAGCATGTTTTTTGCATTGTTTATTTTTGGTCCCATACATATGATTGTATACTTTTGAAAAGAATGCCTAATTTGTGACAGAGTAAACTGGACACAATAAACAAAAAAATTTGCAGAAGATAGGAGTAAACCAGAGGAGGAGACAACTTATTCGGATCCCCGACATGTTGGCATGGCCAGGCACTATTTTTCTCTAAGTTTGCAATTACGGGAAGACCGTCAGTGTATAAAACCTCAGCCGTGCTCACCATGAAGAGAAGTTTTAATCACCTATCACTATTACTTTACAGACAAATGGACATCATCCAGCGATATATAGTATGAGTCTGCGTTTTATGAAGAATTCGATGATATTAATTGTCAAAATTGTCTATTTTGTTTTGACTTCATTCGTCAAAATTTACTGTTGATAATTGTTTTGATTTTTTATATTGGTAACAAAAGTAAAGTATGAAAAAAGAACTAAAATAATTCCCAGTTAAACCATTTACCGGTCTCCTGTCAGAACTTCTTTTCAACCCTATGACCTAATAACATTTTCAAGGTATTCTTCCTATTTAAATGTGCGATTCGTACTGTCTCTATTTAATTTTACGTATCTCAAGAACTTCTTCTTTCTTTTCCCTATATCATTTTTTTTATTAACTTCTTCGTGACTTCTGCCTGCCTTCATGCTCAGTTAAAACCCTTTTCTACCCTGCTTAACCAACGTTCTCCCTTCTATAACGGCCTGAAACTTATCACAACCTTTCAGTATTTCTCCCATCCACTTTCTCCACCTCCATTAGATTTTCCCAACAATACCTTCCTCTCTTCGCCCACCCTTTCCAAATCATTAGCGTTTGATTTCCTCTCTGTCTAAAATATTTTCTCCATTCTTTGTTACGCCAAAGTCTCAAAACCAAAAAACTATGCTCACCCTGTAGCTTCAAACACCAGGTCTCAAATCCATAAAGCACTATACTATAAATCAGTCTTCAATAATCTTTTCTTTACGTCTTTACTCAAGAGTATCCGTAATTAGTTCTCTTATTCTTGCAAATGCCTCTTTTGCTCTAATACATTTGTCCTCCTAGTGCCTCCGCTTCTAGGCTCCTTTTTTTCTCGTAAACACTGTCAAACTAATAGCATAAACATCAATTTTTTTATATTATAAAAGTCCTTCTAATATTAATGCCCATTTCCTAGTATAGTTATAGGAATACCACAAACCGATAAATTATTACTCTCTCAATGAAAATAATATGCCTATATGGGTCGTGACATGGATTTAGAACAGGAGTTACTGCAGTCACAACTACGCTACGCTTAATCAGACAACTGAGCAACTACGTGGAATTTCCCCGGTAATACGATACCAAGAACATTAGTTTCTGATGAGCTTAGTGTGTCTCGTGTTGCCTAGATTTCGAGTAACAGCAATAATATGGTTTTAGATACCCGTACGACTGGGGTTGTTCCGTGCAAAAGCAATAAATCCCGTTCCGAACAACAATTTCACCCGAAAACATTATCCATTACCTAGACGGGTGCGATCTGTTAGCTCAGCGTGGAATGCCTCCAATGGCTTACACAACCGGTTAAAGGGGCTTACCCGTCTCTGCTCGTGGAAATGGATGCCGCGTTGGTCTATAAAAATTCTCTTGAGATCAGTTTACGGTGCGGAAATTCAAAGAAGAGATAGACACATCAGACCTATTTTCAAACAATGTAGTCTTCTGGAGACGGGATGTTAAGTGAAGGGGAATGAATAGGTACTAAAGCACTGGAGAGAATCGGAATGGACATCTAGAAACATGCAACGGTAGGTCTAAAAACTGAAGGAATACAAACATTTAAAGATATTACGGAACAGAAGAAAAAAGAGCTACTGTAAAAAAATCCTAGGATGGCTAACCTGGTGGTCGAAGCCATTAGAGTAGCGTAAAACCCAACTCTATACTACCACCCAAGTCTAATCCGCTATCGCTTCCTGATAATCATGGCCGTCGTGTGGATAAGTGAAAAAATTGTTATTTAGCTATTAACACTGAAAAACAGTAAGCCTTGTTTTTCTACGTTTATCCATCCGGACATATACATTTATAATTATTTTTGCTTTTTTTCCTGAAAACGCGCTCAAATAATGTGGTTATCAAGATCTTCTCGGAAAAATATCAAAGCGCCGACAGATTGAAATCTTTTGGGGGAATTTGAATAAAAAATCATCATTCACTTTCTCATACATCAATAACCCCAGACACCAAGAATGTCAAAGAACGCCATTATCTATCATCACATATCTAAAATCCGTCGGAATTCAAAAGAATGAGATTTCAAAAAAACGCCCTCAACGTGAAATTTGAAATTTATTAACAAGGAAAAAGCTTAGGAGGGACATAATGGCTAACCCCTTTATCAAAATCCTTATCCAGCTGAAAATATTTCTAATGGATATGTTCTACTTTTGTGTAATCACTACGATTTGGCATCAATTAATTGCTCGCATTATTTCCCCACGCTGTGAAAAAATTTTAACCGCTTTAGCGAAGGAGGCAATTAACTTTACATTAATTTAAATGATCTCAAAATCTGTCTCAGTCTGGTAGTGGATAATAATGGAAATTAAGCGATTGGTAAAATAGCTCTCAAAATTTTCTTTTTGGAGAATTTTCAAGATATTTTTGCACGCGACAACAAATCTTGAAATCTGAGCCTACGAAAGAAAATCAAGATACTTCTTATGAGTGTTCTGTCATACGGGTGGTTTTTTTGTGAAAATCAGACTTCTGGAAGAAATGAAAAACTCGATGTAATTAATCTGAAAGTTGGATTTTTCTGAGTAATTGTTGAGAAATGAGATATAATGACTTGTTTTTGTCATTATTTCTCGTTTTATCATGCGAAACATATACAAACAGATATCATTCAGAAGAAAAGTAGTGGATATTATATTTGTGCATAGTTGCATATTTCAAAAATAAATAATTTTCATGTGTTGTGCCCTTCGCGAAAGTCACCTTTCGAGCTTTTTCTCTCGGTTAAATGAGACAACGTTCCTCAAAATTACACTTAGCTTCAGCAGTTAACAGATTACAGTTGGCTAATGTAATTGCTACAATCCGAGTGGAGTTTCGACGGACCTTTTTGCTCAGGAGCTCCCTGCTCAAAATAGCAATCCCAAGGCAATCAAGAGAACGGAGCGATATAATAGCCGCTAAAAAGAGAACAACGGGAATAAATTTAACTTAACCTCGATTTCTGTAACCCAACGATTATTTCTTCTTAGAGAGGAACAACCATTCTGTGATATTTTCGGTGTTCCACGATTAGGAAACACCTTTAACGCAATATGACACACAAGACACTATATGAAGAGCCTCAAAAATGGCTAAGCGAATCCATCTTTCATTGGGGTATAATCTAATCATGATCGATGGAGTACTTCCTTTTGTAAAGACGTATCGTCTGACTTTGCATCTTTACAGTCTTTTGCATGCTTCGTAGACACATTTAAATACGGCACGTTCTAAAATCACCTGCTTCAGGAATCACTTTGAATATTCAATACAGCTCTCTGGATAACAGTTTGTTTGTTTGTTTCGCCGTGACACATAGCAACCAGTTCCAAGTATGATGATTTCGCAGCCAGGTTTGAGTTTAATCTCCGCTGAGGTGGTAGGGAGACGGTTAGGATAAATATAAACAATAGTAAATACAACAGCAAGACGCTGGTTAAGAGTGACTGGAGAGGGAGAGAGATGAAGATTTGATTAGAAGACATACATATACTTCTGTGACTAAGCCACAATTTCCACTCTCTCGATCCCAATTGCAAATCACCTTGTATTGTACGCCCGTGAACATTCGCCCATGTTGATTATGTTAACAGCCAATCATTAGTAGGTACTTTAGTAGGTATTTCTCATTATCCTAAGGACAAGTGCTGGGGGTAGGGGATTACCCTTTTTTCTACCTTAAGGACGTCGAAAAGACAGCTGTGTATGTTTTGTGTGTGTCTATTTATCATTTATCATGTTTTTTATGCTCGGTACATATTTGCAACGCAAGACCTTTTTTACAGGCCTTTAATTAAGACTTAATTTCCGAAAATGCCTCCGTCTTCCTCTGCTCTTTCCTTGCTCCTCATGCAATGTGATAATAAGTTTTTAAGGCGGAAATGTTTCAGAATTAAGCTACATAATGACAACCTCCAGTTTTTTTTTATTAAAGGACACTTTTTTTGGGCCAAACACGCGACATTTCAGGCGATGATTCTTTTATGCGAGTCTTTGAAACTTTTTTTTTCTCGCTCTCCAGATAAATGTAATTAAAATCCGAATGGATTTTTTTTCGCCCGCTTTGAAACAAGCGTCCACCCCGTGCGACACGCACTTAATAGCGGTGACACAAGCGGGCGGCGTGGGCGTTGGGAAGCGGCCCAGGGGAATCGGAGAGAGAGAAAGAGAGGGACGGAGCGAAGTATAAGAGGATTAACCCGAGCCCATAAAATTCCCACTATGAAACTCTTCTCTTTGAAATGAAATCCCACGCTTCGACAAGAGCCAAGGCTTTCCAAAAATCTCTTCGACGTGCATCGACTCGAGACACCTAAACGCAGTAAATCTCACCAAGGATAATTTCCGATAAAATAAAAAGTAAAATCCTACCAATCGCCGGGAGATGACTGGCATAAATCGACGCAAACGCTCTATCGATTGTTAATCGGACAACGCATCTTCATCGTCAACATCTTTCCGTGGCAGGCCATCGATCAGAGATGGGGTTTTGATGAATCCAGCAAAAAAATTCGCAGACAATGTAGTGGTACCATAGAAATGCGGCACTGTTGAGGACTTTTTAGTATTGAATGACCCGCATGGGCATGTCAAATTCACCAACCAAGGTTCAGTAGTAAAAATAGTTTTAAAATTTCATCGAATTACTTTTGATCCTTGGAAAATTTTTTCAATAGGAAATTTAATGGGATGTAATGACCAAGGAAATTTCACGATAAGTCCTTAAAAAAAAAAGAGGGAGCAAGTAAGACCAAAGCCGGCAAAATATCATCTCCCACCCTCACATATGAGAACATTTATTAAAAATTATCACTCTAAACACGCATGATAATTTCGAATTGAGTAGCTTCAGGCGTGATGTGGTGGAAGTCGAACATAATGAATAATAGATGGTAGCACTTTTCTAATTGATAAAATTTATTTTACGACCGGGTTTCGATGCATTACCCGATGTTTCCATGTATTAGACCTGATGATGATGTAATACATCGAAACCTGGTCGTAAAATTAATTTATCAAGTGGAAAAGTGCTGCCATCTATTATTCATTAAGCCTGATAATCTATTAATTAGCACTGATAAATTTGCATAATTACATTCAGGTACGATTAACCATAACGCCAGGCTAGAAAGAAAATTAATGCATCTGAAATGCAAAAATTATGAAAACTTAGTTCTACGGGCTTGAGTTTCTGCCAATTTTAAAAAATTAATTCATCTAAATCAATGACAGATGATATTTTATCCTCCACATATATCAATCCAAGACCTGAAAATTATTCTTGAGCGATTAAAAATGTTTTAAAAGTTCTAATTTAAAAAAAAAAAACCTTTCTGAACCAAATATCGTAATGATTCTGAGGTCAACAAAGGAATTTAGAATATGTGTTCGAAACTAAATATTTCATTTGCAAGAATGGACTTCTAATGAAGAATTATTTTCTTGAATTCGTCTCGCGATTATTTTGAATTGACAATAAATCCGTATATCTTTAGAAATACCATTCCTTCTCTTCAAAATAAGGCGCACCTCAGCGTTGTTTTCCACATCGCAGTTAAATTTTTTCCGAATCATTATTTCAGATCTTCATTAAGACATTTTCAAACCTTTATACATTTGACCAGAAGTTTTTTAATTGCAATGTTTATTTCAAAAAGTACGTTTTATCGCACAACTAAGAACGATTTAAAGTTTCACTTTGCATCTGGGTGGCCCAAACCGTTCGCTTAGGTTGGTCAAATGATAAAAATGGACCCGAATGAGACACATGATTTGAGTAAGTTACAGGACGTTCCAGTGTACTCGTGACACCGAAAGAATCCAAAGGGCCCTGCACATGGGTGAACATAGTACCCGAATGAAATAAGAAATAAATAATGAGGCATGCACATGTATATATTTGAGTCATATTTTTTCTTCCCTAACGGCATTCGCAATCGCAATTAAATTCAAATTAAGTATCCCAAAAATAGTTACCGAAAGGTAAATCATCTCAGTTAGGCAATAAGACAAAGAGAAAGCTGGAACCATCAGATGGTAGGCAGTATATATATATATATATATATATATATATATATATATATATATATATATATATATATATATGTTCAAGATGGAAGGAAAATGTGGCAGAAATAAGATAATGGTAGTATGCAGGGATGAGTGCAGAATTCATACAATGATCTGCCTTACCTGCGCAACAATTCTTTATCATTACAAGGTAGCCAGATAAGAAGTGTGTATGCTATAAAATACAATAATACTGTAATACAGTATATCTTGTAATACATGTTCCAATGAGCCCGAAACTCAAAGAGAAACAGAGTAAGTTTTAAGGACAAAGAGACTGTTCATTATAAGAGATGTGAAATAAAATATCAGTAAATTTGTTAATCGCACAAAGCTATGACAAAAAAACAACGATATAGTTTTGGGCAACAGATTACTGAATATAAAAAAGAAATTAATAATAAATGAGTAAAGTAATACGTACTAATTTAGTACGTATTTATTTATTTGTTCCAGATGTTATATTTTGAATGCTTTTTTGTCAACTTAAAAGTTAATTCTCCAGTGTAACTCGGTAATGAGTTCCACTGAGGTCAGATACGAGGGTTTCTGTAAAAAAATATCTTTTAAAGGCAAAATTTTTCGTCGCCCCTTTCAACCACGACAGGAATGCATTAATCTCGAATATTTTTTAAGAGCTGAATTTTTGTGGTGAATTTCAGCGCTCCATATGCAAGTATTTTAAAAAGAATGAACATGGTAGTGCGAAGAGAGAGGTGGTGAAAGAATCAGGTGCGTAGTCGTCTGGCGAGGACTTCTACCTGATGGTAACCCAAAAAACTCAACTCCGCGGTCCCTACTAATGAGGAACAAGGAATTTAATAATGTAGAATGAACATTAATTAACCCAACCCTTACACCCGGGATGGAACGGATGCCCGAGGGCACTTGGCATTGTTCCGGAATTCGACGAATTCCATTTTTTTCCAGAAAAAGGTAGGTTTCCCGGGCAACTGGATATCGAGGGAGCTAACTCGGGACAGTCAATAAAAAGAAGCAGGAACACTACGACAATCACGACCCCCACGTTTCCCAAACATTACTCGGAGGTTTTTCGAAATATTGCGATTTCCCATCCTTCACAATAGAACTGATAGTCGATTGGTGTATTTTCAAAGTTTCTCTGGGTGTGTTGCCAATTGTTTTTTATTAATGGAGCTGGAGGCACGTAAGATAATATACGCGTTCATATTGATCCATAAATTTCAAAATTACACGCCTGATTGACATGCTACAAATAGATAAAAATGTTTTTTATGAACACCTAATATTTTAATTTTCGTAGAGAACCTCGCCGAGTGATCTTCCAAAAAATATTTCTGGTAGTAAAGGTGTCATCATTCTCCAACAAGGGTAATTCCATTCGAGACGGGAAACAACGATTTTTCATATTGTCGCTTATAGCGACCGGAGCTCTCTCAATATTTTTTTTCAATTAACGGAGAAGGGCTCAACTAATGTTATCAGTTGAAACTGGGAAATTTTTCCGAGTTAACTTTTCTAAATTAAAAGGAGCTCTACCATAAAATCGTGTCTCCCTAACACTTGTTAATCACTCCTTTTCACGCTCATAGTTAACTTTAAGTTAAAATTAATCGCTAGAGAATAACTAGGTATAATTTAGACTTCATAATTAAAATACAGTGGGTTTTTTTGTAATTTAATGCAATTCGATTGTGGAAAAGACGAAGTATTTCTTTTACTATAATGTTAATTAGATACCACGTGTATTCATAAGTTAGCAACCGACGATTGTGGAATGATTGCGATTTGTTCAATATCTGCTTCTAATATTACCTTATAATTTTTAACGACGATACTTTCGTCCTTCCAATGTATACAATTAGTTGCTGTGAATGTGTAGTGGATGAGATAAGGTAGTATTCCATGTTTCATCACTTGAAATGAAAACAGTCATTTCTTGTGTGTGATGCTGATGTGACACTTTTCGTTCAAATGAGAGAAGGGAGAAAAACTAAAAAGGACCCTCTCAAACGTGGAAAAAAATATGTAGTCATCATTTACATTTCCAAGGAAGAACAAGAAGATTTTGTGATTTCATATGAGTTTAAGGACAGCATTTAGAGATAGAAATGAACTGTTCAAACTTGGAAAGATTCTTGAGAGCTTCATTCTGAATAAAAATGCTCTGGAGGAAATTTTTTCGATGATCAACCTGAAACAAATATTATTAAGGGATTAAATTTATGAGTTTTCCTTCTTCTGTTAACACTTCTTCGTATTTTGGCCCTTAAATGTTTATCGACCGTGAGTTCTACGACATTATTTTTTCTAATATTTTATGTTTCTGCTTAAGCAAACTGAGTGTATGTGCGCACACACACACGCGCCGGTGGGCAGTTAGTGCTGTTACTGCATTTATATTGCACTTGTTTGTAAAAAGCCGTTCCCCGTCGGCTTTCCTCTCTTGTTAAGTTAATATTTCATAGTTTATTCCTAGTTTTAAGTTTCTTATTATTATTATTATTAAAAATCCACATGTGCTGATAGACAGTGTCAGGTGGCACACAAAGTCCCTAATAATCACAAAGGTAAAATCAGTCATTAAACAAAAGTATACTCATAGGGAACTTCAAAACACAAAGTCTCGTTCACAAAGCAAGAAAAACCCCATCTCATTAACATCAATCAGTCAGTAAGAAAAAAAGATAAATTTTAAAAAATTAAGCTGTTACATTTAATTTTACACCACACATCAATCAAATTATTACAGAAATTGTTTACATCTTTTCTAAAAAGTATGCAATCTGTTAGGAAATGGCTCAAATATTTCTGCAGGTAAGGTGTTCCAATCAACAATTGCTTAATTTAGAAAAGAAATTCTTTTAGTTCGTTCTTTGTGCCCGGCATTTTACCTTAAATTTGTGGTCATTTCTCCCTATAAAATTCGGGTTCCCCGTCTCTTTCCTTAGATCTGCCCAAGCCTTCTCCCCATTCAGAATGCGGAACATTCCACAAAGTCTGCTTACTTTCCTTCTAGTTTGTAGAGGTTCCCAGCCCAGCGTTTTTAGCATGTCAGACACACTATCCATCCTCGTATGCTTCCCCAGTAAATATCGGGCAGCCTTTCTTTGTTTATTTTCCAGTTTTTTGATTTATCCTTCTTCATGAGGGTCCCAGACTAGAGATGCGTACTCTAAAATTGGTCTTACCAGAGGTCTTCTTCTCGCAAACCACACTTTTGCTTCAGCCATATTTCTTTCTTCAATGCCATTCGTTTCTTATGTACAATGACCGGTAAAGGTGAGACTTCACTCACCGGGACGGTATATACTTGCCCGTTCGGGTAGTCAATGAACATTTCGGACCGAGCACCCACCCACACGCCACATGCTCCCAACCACACGTCCTTCATCGTTACTAAATTTCTGACCCGGAGTAGCTAGTGGTCCCCCAGCCCCCTTTAAGTCTCGACTCGACTTTTTTTCGTTTCCCCGACTGAAGAGAGCTGAAAGGAAAGCATTGAGAGACCGTGGAAAACATCATAAAATATGTTACAACGTTCCTGAGAGACATTCCCGCCGAAGAGTGTCAGAGTGCCTTCCAGGTGTGGCAGACACGTATCCACAAATTGATGCAGGGGGAGAGTACTTCGAAGAATTTTAACTATTTGTACAAATACGATCAATAAATATTTTTTCCCAGAAAATACGCATTACTATTATAATGACCCTGTACATAGGAGGTCTGTAAATTAAGTAATGAGACTGATTTTTTAAAGTTTTTTTCATTCAAATAGAATTACAATGGTATGTTGCCACCCTTAAACTAATATCCTTCTGACGCCACACAGCGCTAGAGACGGTTCTTCCATTGCTCATAGCAGTGCTGGAACTCCGATACTGGAATAACCTTCAGCTGGTCGGTTACAGCCATTTGAATGTTTTCGGCTGCACAAAAATGAATTCCCTTGAAGTGATTTTTCAACTTCGGGAAGATAATAAAAGTCACAAGTACTCAAGTCAGGCGAATAAGGAGGCTGAAGAGCCACAGGAATTTTTTTACTGGCCAAAACCTCGTTTATTGAAATGTTGTGTGACAAGGATCATTATCATGGTGCAACACCCAGTTGAGCTTGATGGTTGGTCTCACACGAATGATCCTACTTCGATTTTTTTCAAGAACCTCCCGGTAAAGTGTTGATTGACCGTTTGATCTTGAGGTAGAAACTCTTAGTGGACGGTTCTGTTAAAGTCGAAAAAATGGGCATATGTTTGATCTTCGAGATTCTCGTCATTCCTTTTTTGGGCCCTGGAGAGGTTGAAGTGTGCCACTCCATGCTCTGGTGCTTGGTTTGTGAGTCGTACTTAAACACCGCCTTCAAACAGCGCCTCCAGTGTTGCCAGATCGAACACTAAGTTGCCAGTCTCATTACTTAATTTACAGACCTCGTGTACAGACCTGTATATATGTGTGTACACACACTCACTTACGTAAGGCAGAATGGTGGCACAAAACGCAGAAAAATGACAAGATTTTGCTTTTTGCAGCCTCTCGTTCCTCCTCTCGCATGTTCATTCTCTTTTTCCAACATAAAAATTACTAATTCTTTGAGATCAATTATTATTATAAATTTATTTCGGCTGGCTTTAATAAACCAAAATCGTGCTCCGGTGAATTAATTACTCATTAAATGGTCGGCCAGTTGTGGCCATGTCACTTCGATCTTGATTTCCACTAAATGACTCGTTTGTTGAAAATGGCAGATCGTGGTGGAATATTCTCCGCAAACACTCCAAAGCACAAAATTCCTGGATGAACTTGATGAATTTAAAAATGGTAAGACCGAATTACGAGTTAATGTGTGAAATTTCAGCTGTTATTCCTTTATTATCTGCGTGAAACATTGTATACTCGAGAAGAGGATTTTATGTAAACTGCAAATGTGTAAAATAATGCAAATGATATATATATGATGATTAAAGGTACATTCACTACGATATCTAAGCGTGAAATACATCTCTACTCATAGATACGAGCTGCTACTAACGAGGGCAATAAACTAAGGTAAGATTTCAATCGACCAATTACTAAACTACTTTTATGGTGCCCTATAAGCAGAAATAGAGACGATTAGGAGGAAACTGTTGAAAGGGAATATTTTTCTAATAAAACTAAAATTCTACTTTTCGACTCTGTCCACCCCGATAGGGACCATTGTAAAGTGTATCTATGACATGTTGTATGCAATTTTGAACTGCGTAATTTGGTGGAACTCCTTCATGATGCGTAACAAAGGTAACAAAACAAATAAACAAACAAAATAAAAATGAATCGAAACCAGTCGCAATAAAGTTATATTTTGTGGAATAGCAAATTGTTACCTTTTCTACGTATCTATGGCATGCAAAGAGTTTCGAAAGTATAAGACATAAAAATAGCCGACACCACCAATTCAGACTGGAATTCGGACCGTCTAAAAGAAATGTCTTGACATCGATCACATTGCAGGAGACACACGGAAATTAAAAAGACCCATATTAGCATTCGACCTTAAATAATCACTCGACGCTCCAAAAACAGGACTTAAAAGGAATCATAATCAGTTTTTCAATGCCAACATTGGTTTACTATAGTCCTCCCCTCTTTTCTATTTATGGTTAATTCCTTCTGGTAGCTTTTCTGTTTTACATACTTTTTAATTTATCCCATTAAGGATGTAAAACAGAAAATCCATTATGGGGCGAGAGAATTAATAATGAATTGAGAAAATAAGAAAAATCACCCTGGAAAAAGTCTCCATTTCGATGGCCTACTCAAAGAAAATACTTACTCAAAGAAAACAAAACACAGAAGAAAAATGGGACACGTTCAGAGCTCCTCTTCCGCTTGACGGTTTTGTAGAGAAGTCATTTTCCTTCCCCAAATGTATCCTTCCACGTGGGACACTACCTGGAGATTCAGATAATAAACCGTCGCCGAAAGTAACGGGAGGGAGGGGATGGAGCAGAGAAGGAAAGATTAAATGTAAACATACAAGTCCCGGGAGTGAGAGGAAAGTGGGACGACTCACACTCTCTTTCGACTTCTTCGTCCTTCCCACTTGAACGACAGAATCGCCGAGGGAATTTGGCGCGATGTCCCCCCTCGTCCGTTAATATTTATTCACTCACGTTCCCGTACCTTTTTCCGGACTCCTCACCTCGTCCACCTTCAACCGGACGCCGAGAGCTTTCGCTACGGCCTCCAGGTTCCCTTCCCCACTCTTCCTGTCGCGTGCCATTCAGAGCATAAAATGGGAATACAAAATAGGGCGATAAGAAATCGAACCTCTAGCATGGAGAAAGCACGTTAGGAAAATCAGCGAATCTTGGGCTCATCAAATTAAAAGTGCGTAAATATTCGAAAAGATAAGTTAGGTATAATTTCACCTTGGGTTAAGACTTTTTCTTGAACACGCATGGAGTATTTTGGAACCCTTCCTGAAATACCTAATTACGAAATTAAACAGGATATGGAGAAGCCGTCTTGACCATGAAGAATTGGTGTGGACGACAGAAATCAACAAAGTATTATTTAATAGCACAGTTTGGGAAACCGTGAAAACTAAAATTTTACACGCTCGACATAAACCGCTAGATTTATATACAAATCATTTGAGTTTAAATTTGACACAAAAGGAATAATTTTAGGCCCGAATCAACATTTTTAGGCGAGACCACAGAGAGAATTCAAGAGAAATTGCATACCGAATCGATCGATGTAAGGAATACATTTTCGCTCACACATTTTGTGGCCACAGGAGGGAACATAATTCACGCACGACAACACGAACTTTCCGAATAAATAAAGAATAGTGCTACCGAATGCCATTAATCACCAATTACCTAATACAAAGCCCAATAACGGTCAATGGCTGCGAAGGCCGTAATATTGTTTACTACCGATCGTGAACATGGGTTGGAGGGGGACTAAAACACCGTTCTACGGAGTGATTTATGTGGAACGGCTCCCACGCTATGGGGATAAGCTCACGTAAGAACCAACCACACAAGAAATACAAACGGTAAGGAACACGAAGTCCTTGTGATTGTTTACGGGAATCTATTTCCACGCCAGGGGCAACCACAGGCCACAATCACTCTGCTCATTCGAGGTTCCTTACAGGAGTGTTCCGGAGAGCCCCCGTTAATGTCCACTGCCAGGTCACAAACGCACAAATTGGCTTTCTGAGAAATCTCTCGCCAGGGATCAACTTACCACCACAGTCACACTGGCGTCATCGAAGTGGTTTGCGATGATTCTAAACCAATTTAGTTTTTTTATGGGAGGCGAAAGACAGCTAAGGTAATTTACGCCGTTAGTGTTGGATGGGAAAGGAAGGGTGGAGTGAAAAGTCAACTAAATCGATGCGAAAACCATTATTTCTTTATCGAATCAATGGATTCCCAGAGAATACATCTATATGATAAGAATAAAGACAAAAGGAATAAATGAAAGAAAAAAAGAAAGAGTAAATATAATAAGAAAACTGTAACAAAATACGTGTTACGTTCCACGCGGCGGATCTTAATTTTTATGTTTATTTATTTTTCATTAGACCGAAAACAGCACTTCGACCTTTATATCGGACTTTGAACATTGATATCTCAATTTGACAATTAAATACTATGCCTAAGCCCTAGATGGAGGAAAAACCACCATGGCGGGAATCGAACCCGTGACCTCTGGGTTGGTAGACGAGGACGTTATCCTACCACCACCGGGGCCAGCCGGTGAATCTTACGCTTTGTCACTAACGTCGGGACCTAAAAGATTTGAAACACTGTCGATTCATTTACAATTCGTAAAAACTGCACTTGTAATCAAAGTGCCATGCAATCATATAAAGAAATTATTGAATCCTAAATATTTTCAGATTTGCCTACGCCTGGACCATACCCATTACCGTATGACAGTTGACATTGATACTTTTCAACACCTGCGTTGTTGCCGCGTGTGACGCCAATAGCACTCTTTTCTTAACTCTATGAGCCTCAGCGGGAAACTCAATTTCCACAAAAAGTGGCATGGAATCCATATTTAAAAAGAACATATAATCTAATATTTTACGATATGTACACTCTGTGCGTGAATATTGTGACGCGCGAAGAGGATAAATACGAGGATTTTTCTGAAGGAAGAGAGACGATTGAAGATGAACCACGGAGCGGAAGGCCGTCATCTTCAAGAATCGATGAAAATATCGACAGAATCCGGGATTTTGCGCATTCAGATCGTCGGTTGACAGTATGATCAGGTAAGAGATGAATTTGACTCACACCACCGTTCAACAGAATTTGATTAATGAATTGGGGATGAGAAAAATCTGCGCAAAAATGGTTCCAAAAAACTTAACGCAAGATCAAAAGGACTAGTAGTTTTTGGGCAGTAAAAACATCCCTGTAACTTTTCAGCCTCTTTATTCGCCTGATTTGAGTCCTTGTGACTTTTTTCTCTTCTCGAAGTTGAAAAATCGCCTCAAGGGAACTCATTTTGGGACAGTCGAAAACATTCAAACGGCTGTAACCGACCAGCTGAAGGCTATTCCAGTATTGGAGTTCCAGCACTGCTATGAGGAGTGGAAGAACCGTCTCCAGCGCTGTGTGGCTTCAGAAGGAAGATAATAATGTACTCGCACGAAAGGTCAGTGTTGGTAGGTCATCCGCTTTTCTTTCCCTCCCTTTATCTTCTACTCGTTCACCCTCTCTTTGCCCAGTCCCTCCCAATTTCCCAATTCCTTCGCGCATCTCAGAGCCGCGAACAATGGTTCTGGTAGGTTGCAATGAGATTCCTAACATAAGGCTACTCGCCTATTACATAACATCAAATCAGCATTCTTTCATAAATATAACTCGTCTGTTGCTCCATATCTACCATTTTTACCACAAACTTCCCTCAAATATCTCATAGCTAGACGGCTAATTGTAGTAAGGGAGGTTGTTCATGAACGAAAATTTGTGATTAGGGAGAGACGAGGACTGGGATGAGAGAAAATTAGGGATTATAGGGGAGGGGGGGAATGGTAACTCACCGAAGTCAGTGGCTTACTAGAGATACCCTGGAGGATTGGCGCCTGCAGGATGTTGGTGGCACTTATGTCCGAGCGGGGTGAGGTAATGGATACCCACAATGGTAGAAATGTGGTGAAATGGAAGCTAAGGATAGGCTGTGGGCGTTTCAAAATGTTAAAGGAAAGGGTAAGGAGAGAGAAAAAGAGGAAGCTGAGAAACTAAATGAACAATACAAGCTTTATTTACAGGGTTCGTCCGGAAAATAAGTGTCTTTTTCTCATTGTCTTTTTTGACAAAAGGGGAGTCGTCCACTACGAATTTGTACCTGAACGACAAACTGTAAATGCTGCATTTTACGTCCAAGTGCTCGACAGGCTTCGAAAACGAGTCGCCCGCGTCCGGCCAGCGATCAAAAACATCTGGCGGCTGCGTCACGACACTGCGCCGTCTCACGCCGCGCTTGTCGTGTCGGACTTCTTGGCCAAGCATGGCGTGGCAACGCTGCCGCACCCGCCCTACAGCCCGGACTTGGAACCACCGGACTTCTTTCTGTTCCCGAAGATAAAGAGGAGTTTGGCATCATCGGGAAACTCTCGAAGACACGTCGTCACTGCCTCTTTGACGGGTCCAAAGTCCCGTATCGCGTTCCTTTCAAACTCCTCTTTATCTTCGGGAACAGAAAGAAGTCCGGTGGTGCCAAGTCCGGGCCGTAGGGCGGGTGCGGCAGCGTTGCCACGCCGTGCTTGGCCAAGAAGTCCGACACGACAAGCGCGGTGTGAGACGGCGCATTGCCGTGATGCAGCCGCCAGATGTTTATGATCGCTGGCCGGACGCGGGCGACTCGTTTTCGAAGCCTGTCGAGCACTTGGACGTAAAATGCAGCATTTACAGTTTGTCGTTCAGGTGCAAATTCGTAGTGGACGACTCCCCTTTTGTCAAAAAAGACAATGAGCTTATTACACTTATTTTCCGGACGAACCCTGTACATAATTACCTTGATTTCCACAAGTCCATTAACACAATCTTGGATTTGTTCAACTGTTTGCCGTTGAACCCAGAAAAATGATGTTTCAATAAAATTTCAGATCCTGTGGCACATCAAAAAAACCATCTTGAATCTTATGCTATCTGTCAGAACAATCATAGGAATTTAATGGTGAGGATGCAATCTTCACCGTACAAAATGCATCCTGAATTCAATTATTTCTGCACTAACTCATTCAAAATAAAAGAACTCTCCACCAACACTAAATCAGATTACAGTAATTACAACACCTTCTGGGTTTAACAATAGCTTCTGCCACCAAGTGATTTCAAGTATTCAAGCCTTAACAAAGATTTCTCATCTCTGGGCAGTCAATTTTCAGGTCTATGCCACAATTGAAAAAACAAACGCCTCTTGGGTGCTACACCCATGAAATTGCTGTATTAACTCGAGGTTGAGAGTTCACTGGAGCAGACAATGGGAAGCCTTGGTGTGTGAATGAGTATTGTATAATAAAGTCATACCAATATTCACACCCAAAATGCAGTGAAGTGAATCCAGCTGAGGATTATCCTACATTTTTTTTATTTATTAGGTAATCTACCGGTTAAGGTAGATTTTTGGATGGACACAACTATCAAATAAATATTTTGTGACTCCAAACAAAACCCAATCCAGCAACCTACTCTACATCGGGTCCCTCTTCATCTCTGTGTACTTCGTTCCTCCCTAAATCCCATCCAACATCCCTATCCTGTTCCTGCCCTTTCCTCGTTTGCCTAACATCCTACATTATTAAACACAATAAAAATGTGCCGTGCACCATGGTGCAGCATGTGGTGGACAGAGTGGGGACATCAACAATGGCCAAAAAGCAGCTAGTTAAAGGAATAAGAGAAGACCTCCTTTCTTAAGCCCTGCTGTCACTTAGGGATACCTTCACCTCTTATTGAATCCCAGATTCCTGAACCGAGGGACAAACATTTTGGGAAGGCCATTTATGGGACATCCAAACCTTTCCAAGATGACATTCCACCCTATTCCTCATTAAGGAGTAAATCAAACACCACCAAATAATGTGCATGGACCACTTTCAATCACAAAAAATTATATGTATATATATATATATATATATATATATATATATATATATATATATATATATATATATATATATATATATATGAGGTAAGGCTAATTTCTCAACTCCAAGGTCAGACACTGTGGGTAACTCCAGAGGGTGAAAACTCTCTTCCACCAATAAACATCATGCAACAATCTTAAAGTTCTCCTTGGGACTGATAATATATTGGTTGGCTGAGCAACACACAATATTTCTACTGAGAAATGGAGTGGTAAGATAGATTGAAGTTAATGGAATGGCCTAGAGCTGTTGGCATAAGATGTATACAATGTATACAATTAATAATATACAGTAGTTTGCAGCGATCTTTAGAAGCTATAAAAAACCATAAACACAGTAATCAACCCGAAGGTCGGTTTAGTAGGTGATGGTAGAGCTCACCCATGTACCAAGCCCAACGGTGTGTGAATATTCACACATCAGGGTAGGGGGGCCAGTTCCTTTCCCTGTGCCGGTTATGGTTTCCCAGGAAGACCTGGTACCCGAAAAATCAACTAGCTTGGGTGGAGCTGCAGGTGCCCAAAGTGCCTTGCCCGGGAATCGAACCCGGGACCCTCCGGTCAGCAGTCCAACGCTCTACCCGCTAGACCACCGCGACCCGCTAGAAGCTAAATTACATTTTATTTTGACAGGTTCCTTTTGTACAGGAAGGGCCAATTTGACATCAGAGGGGTTTCTCCATAGTTTCAACTCATATAACAGGTGACAATGGAAATATGCATTGTATTCCTTAAGAAGGAATACCCTTATTATAAATGTTTTTAATTTTCTAATAAGAAATGACATGAGATATTGAACACATACACTATGAACATGATATTCCCAGCTTAGTTTAGAATTGAGGATGAAGTTCAATTAACAGGTTTGATTATTTTCCACTTTTTTTTGATAAAGTGAAAACCATTTGTTGTTGGTCTTTGCCCTTTTTAGGAAGATACTAATGGTAGAGAACAATTTTTTGGGTTTGATGAAGGGTTACATCTGATAGATTCTTTACCATATTTATATCATAACCCTTTAGGATGAAAGTAGTGTCATCAAAGGTGTCATCATATAGGCTTAAGTTAACAAAAATTGACATAAATGGCAAGAGTATTGAAGTCTCCTTGATAGAAATGCAGGGTCCCCAACTTGGGAGGAAATAATTGAAGTGCAGGTAAGCATATGAAGGCCAGGAGAAAGGGACAAAGGATATAGCGCAATCATAAATAAGAAAATATAAGAAAAAGATTTCATTTTAAATAATCTCTATTTTTCAGTCATGTTTGTGTTACAAAACTATCCCTCAAACTGTGTATGTAAATCCTTCTCTCTTCACATGCCATAAAATATCTTCCTTCTCATATTTGATTCGACATTTTTCATGGAGATGATTGGACATTTTCACTTCTCTTGAGCCTCAGTTGTTCATTTTGTGGATTACACTACTCATATATAATTAAAAACACCATATTACTGCTTTGAATGACCATGAGAGCAAAATTAACACCTTTTGACACATCCAAGATCATTAAAATGGAATTAAAAAGGGCTTGTTAAATGGTACTCTCCTCTAACATTTTTATGGCCTTTACTTTAAATGTATGAATGAAAGCCCTCAAAATAATCCAATGAATATAGGTGAGTAAATTGATATTGAAGTCACAGTGGTACAAATTGGAATATTTCTTTGTTTAGGAGTCAATGGGTACTGTTTCTAATAAGTTTAAGACCATATTTTTCATATTTATTGACATTTTGTTGTGATTATCGCCACACAGCTTATCTCCAGCCTATTTTTCTATTGCCACTGCTTTGGAGAATAGTAGAAGTTGTATGCAGAGTTATAATTTTGTTTTGGATTAAGAACTTCATGATTGCTAATTTACCTTATTGGATTGGCATCTCTCTTGTAAATACCCCTAAGTAAGGGAGTAAATAAAATATCCAAGCCTATTCTGCTTAGATATTTTATATACTCCCTATAGTTTTCCTGACGTAGATATTAAAAAAGGAGGCAGGAAAGATGGATTCAGGACATTTTGTTTGTTGATGGGATATTGAAGATGGCAATAATGGGAAGAACCTTGAGTAAATGAGGAAGAGGAAGGAATAGGACAGCTATGCTGGATGTAATGGAGGGAGGAAGAAGTATGCAGAATTGAAGAGGGAACTTATGTAGTGTCTGTTGTCAAGTTGTGTTTTTTGTTAGGAAAGGAAAGTAAGTGTTTTGTTATACAATTGTATAAACTGTGTCCATCTGTAACCTACCTTAACCAGTAGAATACCAATAATAAATTATTTAATGACAGGTTAGAGTATTAATGCAGTCATTAATTTCTTAAATTTTATCAACACATTTAAATTGAACATTTTCTAAATAGTGAAGACTCTTATTGAAAAATATGAATATTTATTTCACATAAAATCCATCTAATGTAGGGAGTTGGGATGGTGGTGAGGCTAATGAACAACCTTACCACCCTGAGGCCCCGATGTATGTTGGTATAATGTATGGACTACATTTTGTCTGGATCCTATCCTTTGACTTACCTGGAATAGGTGTCCCTATCAAGAGTGTTATCATTGCTCCAGCCAGCACAGCTCTAGGGGTCATCAGAACACACAAGCCCTCCCAACATATCATGGTTGTAGTCCATGGCAGGGCAGCCTCATTACTTTATGTAATATAAAAAAATTGCATGACCTCTTATTTAGCATGACCGCAGTATTTAGATTCCCTTTAGTCCTATTGGTGTAGTTATGGATGTGAGATCCTAATTGATAAGTTTCTAGATTAACTTTCAGATGAATCACAGCCTTAAAGATATATAAAGTACATACAGTCATGATTCCATGCTTTGGCTTGCCAATAAAGGCTTGCCAGAATCACATGGTAGTATATTAGCAAGAGACCGAATAGTTTTTTTTGTAGTAGCTAGATTCGTTTGACATGTGGAGAATGACCCCATTACTCAATACCAAATGGAAATGACATGAAAAAATGCATGGTAAAGTGTTAAATAATACTCATTTTAAAGGAGAAAGTTGAGCTATCTTAACATATAGCTTTACTCAAAGTATTACAGATTTGACTGAAGTGGGTATGAATATTTAGTCCTAGTATTTTAGCAGTTTCAATTTCATTTAGTTTTTATTTAATGTTACATACAATATGGTTGGCTTTTTAGTATTTAAATGTAATTGATTAATATCCACTCATTCATTAGCCTGTATTTGGGTAGTGCTAGATTGTACCTTTGCATCTTCTACATGTTGACATTTTTGTACAAAAGTAGTGTCACCAGCTTATAAACAAATTTAGATTTCATATTACAAGGCAAATCATTGATTATGATGATAAAAATTACTGGGCCAAGCACAGAGCTCTGTTTGACATTACATTTTACTTTAACCAATTTTGTTCAACCACTGGTGGTGATCATCCAAATATAACTTTATTAGTTTCACTGCAACACCCTTAACACCATAATATTCTAGCTTTGTTAGTAATATTGAATGATTAACACAGTTGAAAGTCTTACTAAGATCCAGTGTCACACAGACTGATTCCTTCTCTTCAAACACATTAATGACATAGTTAACTAAGGATTGTACAGCCATAGTTGTAGATTTTACAGATTGAAAGTCATACTGTGATTGGGAAAACAGATTATTTGACTCAAAAAAGTCATATAATTGATCTTTTATTATTGTTTCAAAAATTTGACCAAAACAGGGACTATGGAAATGGAGCAGTAGTTAGTTAAATCATCTTTATCACCTTTCTTAAAGGCAGGTACCGTTTTGGAATGCAGGAGACCATGATAGAGCAGTGCATAAGCAGGAGGGAAAAGAGGGAATGATAGGCAATTTAAATAGCAATAAGTATGAGGTGATAAGAGTAACAAATTATTGATACACGAGTATCTAAGTACATGACAATGAGGCATTACTTTTTTAGGAATTGTCAAAAATGACTTTACTGGTAGAATACTCATTGAGAGCCTGACATTTCCACAAGTGCATGCACAATGTATACAATTCAACTTCTGTATAAAAAAACTGTATAAAAATGAATTACTTATAAATGTAGTCCACATTGTAACCTGGATCAAGTCAGATCAGTTAAATACAATGTTGTTTGATGTGGTTAATACAGCCTTGACATGGAAGAGAGGCTTGTGCCTTCTGCTGGCAAGAGCAAAGCTCTAGGAGTCAACAGCTTTTCAGCCTGTGTTTGGGGGACATTTCCAAACTCTAAAGAATTTTGGTAAAACATTTCATGGTACTGTGGGTAGTCCCATGAATCCTGATCTTAAATATAGACTTTGGTGACAGTGGCTTTGTGTAATACACCAAGTTGATAGCAATAATAGGACCAAAGTAGAAAAGAGCATATTTTTAAAGCAATATTCCATCATATTCATATGCATCCTAATTTTTAAACTAAATATTCAGAACATGACTCCTTCATTGTGACAATAATGATAAAAGAGGTTATTCAAACAAAGTCCTTGGCAACCTGGATATTTCTGGAGGTACATGTCTCAAAACATTCATTTTTCCCTACGTAGAAGAAGAGGTCATTTGACCTATATTATATGGCTTTGTGATTTACATTCAATTACTTTTTTTTATCGCAAAGCCTATATTACTGGCAGCATTGATGATAGGGTGATTCTTCCAGTGGAATTAGTTAAATCAATGACTATTACCACTTCAAAATTTTCAAGTTGTAATTTTTTAATAGTGGTAGTAAGAGTTTGCTTAACCCGAAAGTTTTGGTTATGAGTTACTGGTGATTCATCTAATGTTTACATACAGTTTAATTAAAGACACTAGTAAGGTGACCAAGATAATTATTTTGGATATTCCAGTGTAGATTTTTTGTTCGGAGTGTCAGTGGTTGTGTTCATTTATTTAAAAAATGTGCATGTATATATTATGTTTTGGCTATTATTTCATATTTTTCTTCAGTTAATGATTTAATATATTCACCAATAGTATATAGTACAGAGCAATTATGGTCTGCATTGAGGCATGAGCATTCTCATTATTTTTTTCCAGTCTTTTTAATGAGAATTTTTGGTGGCAATATGTTTTATCCAAGTATTTTAGCAGTAATTTCCTTGGAATAACAAATTTCATTAAAAGTAATAAATTTTGCAAAATTGTAACTTGATATCAAAGTTAATATTTTTGTGTGTAGTATTAGTATTTCTGTCCAAGTATTAGTTCATGTGTTTCCAGTAGTTTTTCATGTCTGCTTGAGTGAAAAAATTTTGCTCTTGTGAATCCTTTAATCTCAGTATGTACCATTAATCCAAATAATTGTAGTAGGTATTAAGAAATGTGTATCTTTTCTCCATTTATAGTCCATATTTACATTCATCCAGTTCCTACGAGTATCTACTTATTAATCATTTTTACCTTCTTCATTGTACTTATTTTTTTATCCACCATTCTGTATTATTTGTAGCTTTTGATGCATCCACATATCTTTCTTTAGATCCCTTACTCTTCCTATGCTATGGCCATCCCTTTGACCTTAATTAAAATACTATCAAACAAGTTCTATTAGTTCATCTGTTTCACTCTCATTAAAGCTTTCTCTTAAAACTTTAACCTCCTTCCCTTCATGAATCTCCTGAATTTCACATTACATTTCATTATCACTTAATGCATTGCTGAGTGAATTGGAGGTTCAGTGCAAAAGGTATGGGATGAGAATCAATGTTAATAAAACAAAGGTTATGCGATTTTCCAGAAAGAAGAAGGCTAAGCTAAATATTAAAATAGGAGGGAAAAAAATAGAGCAGATGGAACAGTTTACATATCTCGAAAGTGTTTTGGACCAACACGGCCAAAGTGGTAGGGACGTAAGGAGAAGAATTGCGCTAGGCAAGGAGGCTTTCTCAAGAAGGAGGGAGTTTATGATGGGGACGTTGAGTAGGGAGGTTAAGAAAAGACTCGTAAAAACTCTGATATGGAGTGTAGCTATGTACGGCACGGAAACGTGGTCACTGAAGCAGGAGGATAGACGTAGATTGGAGGCTTTTGAAATGTGGGTCTGGATAACAATGGAGAAGGTGAAATGGACCGAAAGAAAAACAAATGGGGAAGTACTGGAGATGGTGGGTGAGGAGAGGGGTTTGTTGAGAGAAATCCTATGGAGGCAGGAAAAATGGATGAAAGGCGTATTGAACGGTAGTGGAATGTTATGAAGAAGGTAATAGAGGGGAGAATGTGAGGCAAATGAGGAAAGGGCAGGAACAGGATAGGGATATTGGACGGGATGAAGGGAGGAAGGAAGTACACAGAGATGAAGAGGGACCTAATGTAGAGTAGGTTGCTGGATTGTGTTTCGTTTGGAGTCACAAGTTAATTCTGTGATAGTTGTGTCCATCCAAAAACCTACCTTAACCGGTAGATTACCTAATAATAAAAATAATCACTTAATTCTAATCTTAATCCTCTCCTGGGAAACAAAGAATTGGTGTTGTTCTTAAATCTACGCATAGCCAAATTGTAATATAATGGTTATCTCACAATATATTTCAAATGTACTGTCCGCTATGTGGGTTCAGCAGGTTTCAATTATTATTTTGTCCTTTCCCTCACAAAACTCTATTGCTTTCCACTCACCATTATTCCTTGTTCCCAAAACATACCAAACTAACTCCTCTCCATCTTTCCTTTCGTCCATCATTACATGCAAGCCACCAAGTGTCTATTCCAACACATTCAGTAGTATTCATAAAGGCAGTTTACCAACAGCTGAGGATGTTTGCACCAATACATACCAAAGTGTCTTCAGTGTAACATCCCACACAATGGATGGGGTACTCATTTGAAGTACCCTCCACTAAGTACCTAAGTAGGGATCAGGATACCAATTTATCATTTTCTAACCACTAGTATTAGAACCCCAGATCTATGAAGTGAGGTGTCAATAAACTAGCCACCTCACATCCTTGACTTATACTCAGTAGGGCCTTTCCATGTCCCCATATTATTGCAATTTTCAGACATTGAAATTCTGGGAGGAGTGGTCAACTCAAAATAGACTGCATTTTGCATTGTAATCAGAAAAAGTGCACAAAGATTCAATTCAAGTGAGTTAAACACCAATCACAAGATTGAATGCAATATATGGATCAAGCTAAATAAAAGCTTATAAATATAACCCAAGGCTCCAAGTGTACAGAGTTAGAATAAACAAATCCTGGAATCAAGGACAAGCTGATGTGAAGGGTTGTTTCAGGTGTCTGATCTTTCTGGGAAACCATAAGCAGAACAGGAAGGGGAACTGACTCTCCTACCATCATCGAAGAGGAAGGAGATGTCACAGCAGTAACCTATTGCAGTCCTCGGGAAGAAAATAATATATAAAAGACATGGAAAATATTTCCAAAAACCCTGGTTACATTTGAAACGTATGATACAGAGATTTCTGTAACATGACACAGGATTTTGAGTAGCATTTTATAGGTTTGGGTGAATCATTTTGATGCAACGATAGATAATTAAATTGAGTTATTTATGACAGATCAATTTGTGTTGCAAAAAAAACCATTCCTCGGCCAGTTTTGGTTTCCCAGGAAGATCCGGTACCAAAAAAATCACATTGCATTGTGGGGAGCTGCAGATCTCCAGGGTACCTTGCCCGGGAATTGAACCCGGGATCCTCCGGTCAGCAGTCCAACGCTCTACCCTCTGGACTACCACGACCCACTTTTTGTGTCGTGTGATAGATATTTTTGTTTTATTTAGCTGATAACCCAAATCTTTGGAGTCCGTCTTTTAATGCAAAGTAATGTTTTTTGAAGCATATTGCCAATTTTTGTAGCCGGCCTTATTTATTGGACATTTGGTAATTTTTGTTTACATGGTCAAGGATAACTGTGACCAAATTGACCCTCTGTATCTTGCAGAACTTCAGAATTGCCTCTTTGTATCAATGCTTTCATGAGACACACAGTAATAACAGGCAATTTTATAATGAGATACAATGATGATTCAGGTAACTTCTGTAACTTGGTACATAATACATAGGTGAAACGACCAACTCATATGGTAACTATAACGGTGGTTATCAGACATTAAAAACAAAGGAGAGAGAATAAGAAAGAAGGCCATAAAACCTGACAACTCAGTGAGATTATCCTGTATGACATCACTCCTAATTTCAAAGAAAACTAAGTGTAGCTGTAACCCCTCCCCCTTTTTTCACCGATTCATTACAAGGTCACGTATGCACCAATTTAATTATTTTGCGAATAGGTACCTCGCTGGAATCCTATTCAACCTGCCTGCTTTAACCACCCGTCATTGAATTTTTATGCTTCAACCGTCGTCCCCCTCCATTCGAAACACTCTTCCTCGAAATCCTCCTCCTCACTCATTCCCCTCCTCACTCATTCCCCTCCTCTCTCAATTTTTCGACCCCTCCATTCTTCTCGGCAACTCCCCTCCGACGCGTGAGCGCCCCCTCTCGATCGTTGGCTACCGTCACACGGATTCATTCTTCGTTTAGCCAGCAGCGTGATCGGTCGGTCGGGAGGAGGGAGGGATGATAGCATTAAATTTATGCCGTGTGATGTACTACAGAAAATTTTTGCGGCGTCGATTGCATCACCAGAGGGCATAACCCGCTTCATCCAAGAAGTTCAGGTAATGTAGATCTTTTTTATTTAGAGTAAGCCCAGTGTGTACATAATTTTATTTTGTTTTCGTATTTGAAATTCCTATTTGACAGCCGTGCTTGGTAAGATTTATTTATACGAACCCTCGAGGGTGTTGAATGTAGTACTTAGAAATTTATTTCATTCATGAAAATTAGTTGTGCGTTTATTTTAGCTTCAGCAAGCAATCTCTTAAGATGTTCATTTCATGGGCTATCTTAGGAACTACATATGGGAATGTGTTTTCATAATTCGTGAAACAGTAAAGTTGTATCACTTACTGCGTGAAAATTCTAGTTTTTTCATGGTTTGTGCGTAGTGAACCAATTAAGCCTCGGAAAGATTATCGAGGAAGAAGAGGTGGCAAAACTGGGCTTCTCTTATTCGCGGCAGGGTCAAATTGGAGGAAGTCTATCGCATTCGTTCCGAAGAGTTTTATCTGAATCTCTTGAAGTTATAGACGTGACTGTCAAAATCAACACTTTCTCCTCACTTGATTTCTGCCATTATCCGGGTTATCGGTTTGGCTGCAATTAGTTTGCTAGCAATGCTTTGAGAGTCGAATGATTATGATAGTGTGAACACTCGGCCAAATGACCCTATGAGAATTTTTAGCGATACTGTCAACTGCGGCAAGAATCATAAAATGTGCAGGAATCAACGGTGTTGGAACGAATAGTATGTTCCTCAAATTCTCTTAAGTGCGCTCCTCACTTGTCGAAAAATCTCATGTCCTGTATAGACTTCTCGTGGACTTCACGAACACCTGCTTTCCGGTTATGACGTATATGTTTAAGATTTACTTTTTTTTTAACGAGCAATTTAATTTGAATGTTTATTTGATGTTCACTAAATTTAAATGTTGTTCTTGATATTAAATTGTCACTATTTTATGTTTTCCAGGCGTCTTGGGTCACTGAAACGAAAGCTTCACCGACGGATAGTTTGAGTCGATGACCGAGAGATCATCATTTTCCCCTGATGTTGATCGTAATCGGAGAGCTTTGAATCTGAAGAAGATAGAACCTGCCTTCTGCTGAGATCGGGGAGACAGTTGGCGTTTTGCAGCATTACTGATGCTGTGAAGTTCCTATTTTGCCGCCCGCACTTCTTTAATCATGAATGAGGTAAATGTTACTAAAGTAGTAGTCCTCTGGTCGAGGCAGATGAATCCACTACCTATCAAGTTATAAATTTTCAAGCCAAACTAATATGTAATAGGTATCTACCCTAAACCTGCACTACAGTTATCCACTTTTTCTTAATTCGGTACTACCCTATTTTTAGAATTTCTCTTTTATACCCAAAATTCTCAGCTTTATGGTTCTTCCCAATACGTGAACCATTCTACTATGCCAAAGGTAGTCCATAGGGAGGCTTTGTTAATAATTTATAATAATTCATGAAGTAGTATCTTTTACCAGTTTTCACTACACCTGGTTTATAGCATTAGATAATAAATTTCATTTGGTAATTGGTCTAAATATTTTTATACATTTTTAATGCATATGCTTTTGAAAATATACCATTACTATACTTTGTTATAATTTATGAAAAGCCGTTTGTTGAGTCAAAACTATGAATTATGCGTCCAACCATTTTCAGTTCCTTTGTTGGCGCAGAGCATGAACACCTACAGGGACTACTATAAAAGTAATGCGCATTCCGAGAGAAATATATTTATTGATAGTACTTGTACAAATGCTTAAAATTTAAAATTCTTCAAAATACTCTCCCCACTGAATCCACTTGCGGAGACGTGTCTGCCACATCTGGGTGGCACCCTGAAACTCCTCGACGGGAATGCCTCTCAGGAACGTTAACATGTTTTTGGATGTTTTCCACGGTCTCCCAATGCTTTCCTTTCAGTTCTCTTCAGTTGGGAAAACGAAAAAAAAGTTGCACGGGGCCAAGTCGGGGCTGTAAGGGGGCTGGGGAACCATCCTGGGGGGAGTTGTTCGGGGTAAAGAAGTGGGTAACGATTAAATATGTATGGTTGGGGACGTGGCGTGTAGCTGGGCGCTCCATCGCGCCGAGTGACAGTCAAAAAACACACTTAACGCGGAGGCATGTTTTTCCACTCCAACTGCTCGAAGCAAGCTGGCGACCGGCTGCGTTGGAAGGATACCCCCCCCCCGCCAATTTTCCAACCGATTTTGCCATGCTGTCATGGATATTTGCGTACAATAAAATCATGCGCATTCCTTTCATAATGGTCTATGTATGCGCCAGATTGGATGCCACCACCCTCTTGGCAATTACTGGTCCTATCAATGCCTGTTGCATTCTCCAATGGGGCTATTAAAATGTTTGTTGGACCATCCTTGCATAGGGGCGACACATTTTTGTTTCAGACTTATTAAGATGATAGCAAACATGTGGTGGAATGTCTGTCAATATGTTTAACACAGCTTGTTCTTAAGTCATCAATTATGAATTGTGGTGATATTCATTTAACATATAGCACTTGAGGTTTGTTTTGTAATTTTTCTTGCGGAATGGCGAATGAAATAATATCTTAATAATGTAGAGTAATTACAGTTACCAGTGGTAATGGCAATGGAGGGCAGTTTACCCTATCCTATACAAAGGAGTCCCATGTATATTAACAAGCACTGCTGCATTCCAATATCAATTTTTGGTTGGGTGATATCTCTTAGTCTAGTCAGTGTGAAGGACGACTGCTATAATTTTAGCCTTGTTGTTTAACTCAGGATGCAAAGGTAACAAAAAGATGAAGTACAAAGGAAAAATACAAAACGGGAAAATGTAAGGTCCATTAGACCTCAAAAATATATATATGTGCAGGGTTATAATAAAGCTTATTGAATTTTCTAGGTACAGCATCATTATGCTTGCCAAAGAGTTTGGTGTACAAATCAATGATACTGACTACACAAAATACTATTTCATACTATTATAATTAATTTTTTGTTTGGTAATAGTGAAATTTTGTGCCTTTAATTGAATTCTAATTAATACTCATTGACGTGCTTTGCTACTAGAAACTCTTTATCCTGTTGCACTATTGATGGAAGTACGAGCAATGTGAAAAGTCACCAGGCAGTACAAAAGCATTTTTTATGTTAAATTTCAATGACAGTTTTCTTCTGTTGTATTAAATTTTACTTAAAATAAGTTCATTAAATTTCATTTGTTAATTCCATGCAGGAAATCATAGAAATTGATCTTTGAAACCTTAGGATTTTTATTTAAACTAAGAGGTCTTGTCAGTTGTTAAATTTCTACAGAACCAACCCTCCAAAAATGCCTTTTTTAATGAATGATGTAGTAAGGATGGCAGATGACTCATGCAAACTACTCAATATGCTAAATCTGTTAAGGAATTCGATCAGCATTTCCCAAATAACAGGATCAGTGTGTGCAGTAACCTTCATAATGTTGGACTTACCTTCCCTAACTTACAACCCCAGTTATAACTGAGACTCACAAAGGGAATATCCAATAAAACGAACTTTGAAGTTAGTACTTAAGAGTGCATAATAGATAAAGTATGAATTAGGATATAGTTGCTGAAGTCAGTAATCTCATTTCTCTCAAAAGCAGTTCTCAAAAAAAATAATTGTAAAAAATTCCTTAGATTTGCTACTTGGTTATGGTTTACTGTAAATAAATTCTTCATTGAATCATTGATTAATAACATTCTTGAATATGTAGATACAAAATTTGAAGATCCAAATATTGTTTTTTTCATCCCCAAAATACCCTTTGCTGATGCTGTAACAAAGTTAACAATTGCCTTTCATTATGTAGCAGGCAAATTTTATTGCTACTCTTAGTAAGTTAATGTGTTGTAAAATTCTTACTTGACACTAGTGCTGCATGGCAAATGAATGTGAATTGAAGAAGCAAGTTTGAACTTGAAAGGTCTGAACTTTACAGAATGTGATCACTTGTGGTGTGAAGTGTTACAGAAATCTCTTAATCCTTGTTTAATTCCCAACTTTAAAGGGAAGTCACATTTGACAATAGTACACTTGTAACAATCTAAGTGAAAAGCATCATCAAAGTCTGCTTCTATTTGTCTTGTTTCCTCAACAGTACTGTATGCTCAGTTGTCACTCTGAAGGCAGTGTTAAAGTTGTGATATTTCTTCATAGACTAATAATATTAAATATTTTCTTAAGCTGTAATTAATTGTCCCTGGCAATATGATTAATTTTCTAAAATCTATTATGGAAATACCTCCATGTAATGTGACCATTCTAATATTTTGAATGTCTGATCACTGGCTAGAGATTAGCTTTTGCAAAAATCACCATACTTTCACAGTACTGTTAAAAAATCTCAAGGCTTAAGAAAACATTTAATATAATTTTAAAGGGGGCCATATTATTAGGTAATCTACCGGTTAAGGTAGGTTTTTGGATGGGCACAACTATCAAATTAACATTTTGTAACTCCAAACAAAACCCAATCCAGCAACCTAATCAACATCAGGTCCCTCTTCATTGCTGTGTACTTCTTTCCTCCCTTCATCCTGTCCAACATCCCTATGCTGTTCCTGCCCTTTCCTCGCTTGCCCAACATTCTCCCCTCTATTATCTTCAACATTCCACTACCGCTCAAAATGCCTTTCATCCATTTTTCCTGCCTCCATAGGATTTCTCTCAAAACCCCTCTCCTCACCCACCATCTCTTGTACTTCCTCATTTGTTTTCCTTTCGGTCCATTTCACCTTCTCCATTCTTCTCCACACCCACATTTCAAAAGCCCCCAATCTGTGTCTATCCTCCTGCTTCAGTGACCACGTTTCCGTGCCGTACATAGCTGTACTCCATATCAGAGTTTTTAAGTCTTTTCTTAACCTCCCTACTCAACGTCCCCGTCATCAACTCCCTCTTCCTCGAGAAAGCCTCCTTGCCTACCGCAATTCTTCTCCTTGCGTCCCTACTACTTTAACCATGTTGGTCCAAAACACTTCAGAGTTACGTAAACTGTTCTACCTGCTCTATTTTTTCCCCTCCTACTTTAATGTTTAGCTTAGCCTTCTTCTTCCTGGAAAATTGCATAACCTTTGTTTTATTAATATTGATTCTCATCCCATATCTATCGCACTGTACCTCCAATTCACTTAGCAATGCTTGCAACCCCTTGGCTGGCTGAGCAATTAATGCTTGGTCATCAGCAAACCTAACCGATTTTATGAATTCCCCTCAGACTTACTTTCATTCCTACCCCCAGTTCTTCCCATGCCTCTTTAATCATTTCCTCCACATATACGTTGAACAGCACCGGTGACAATGGGCAACCCTGCTTTACACCTTCTCCTAACACTGCCCATCCGGAATCTCCGTTCCCCACTCGCACCTGAGCAGTCTGAGACATGTACAGGTTGCGGATCAGTCTCCTGTCCCTCCAATCCATTCCTATTTTCTGCAATGCATGCATTAATTTTTCCCAATTCACTCTATCAAATGCTTTTTCGAAATCTACGAAACAGGCAAATATGTCCTGATTGTATTCTATATTCCTCTCAATTAGTGATCTCATTACTGCAATGGCATCACGCGTACCTCTTCCCTTCCTAAACCCAAACTGATCCTCCCCTAAGTAATCTTTACCTTACTCTCAATCCTTTTGTTGATGATGCTGAGAATAACTTTAGCTGCGTGGGATATCATAGTTATTGTTCTGTAATCCTCACATGATTTAGTATTTACCTTTTTCGGAATAGGAACTAACACTGATCTCACAAAATCTTCCGGCTAGATTCTTCCCTCATAGATACTACAAATCAGTCCATATAGGGCCTTCTTCCTGCATTTTCCTAAACATTTCAACAGTTCTACATGAATGTTGTCCACACTCACGGCCTTATTTGCTTTCATCTCTTTTAATGACCTTTCTATTTCATCGTCAAGTATGCCTGGACCTAAGCTATCTTCTTCTACGTCATGTTCCTTTTCTATGTCTAACCTTGTCGGCCTATGTTCTTTACCATAGTGTTTCTATATATTCCTTCCATCTCTCTTGGATTTTTCCTGGTTCAACTATTATCTTACCCCTCTTATCTTTAACTGTTAGCACAGATCTTGCCTCCTTACTTCCTGATATTAACTTAACCGTGCTGTATAGAGGCTTCCTTCCCTTCCCTGTATAGAGGCTTCCTTACAGAAGAACCCTTCTTCTGTAAACTTTCCATATCCTTGCATTGCATTTTCCACCATTCTTCTTTTGCTTTATTTGTGGCCCTTCTCAATTTATTGTTTAACTCTTTGTACTTCATTTTGCCTAACTCTGTGTTTACATTCTTCCACCTTCTTCTCTCATCCATCTTTGCAATCATCTCATCCGTTACCCATGGCTTCCTTATCCTTTTCCCGTTAACAGTTCCAAGAGTATCTTTTGCAGCTTCCGATATCCCTTGCTTGATACATTCCCATTTTTCTTCAATAGTACTGTTCTTTACCGTCATCCATCATGATGGTAAAGAGCCGAGTACTATCGAAGAAAAATGGGAATGTATCATGGGGGCATAAGAAGCTACAATTATCCTTTCTATAAAACATTTCTTGATGCCAAATACCAAAGATAGTTATTCCTTACCACTCTGGGAGGCTCTAATTATATGGGTTCAACTTTACCATTTGCACTTGAACGGTAACCTAGGCTGTACTGTCAAACATGCGACTGGAATTATTTTTTCTGAGAACCATCTCAGGCACAAACCTCATCATAAATTCATCATGCCTTTGTATAAAAAATAGAGCTAAGCTTCAATTTTTGGAATCATTCCATGTTACAGAAGTAAAACATCTCCTGGTATTTTTTCACCCTTTTTTTAGAGTACCAACCAGTTTTAATAGTTAATCGTCATTGAGATATAAAAAGATTGATGTGCTCTACTACATAAGTCTGACTTGTCAGTGGAAAATGGAAGGGACAGGGAGGGTGAAAGTCTAAGAAAAATATGGGATGAGGAGGGGAGGAGGGCTCAGGAATGATCATTTCACAGATAAAAGAGAGATAATTGGGCCACGTGGGGAAATGTGTTTAGAAATAGGAAGCGTTTGAGTAAGGATTTGTGATCCCAGAAGGATGACTCCCCAATTTACTAAGGAATGAGGAGAGCAATGAGGAATAAAATTCATTAACATTTTCATCTACCTATTAGTCATTATTTGTGGAATGGGTAAGCAAATGAAAATGGCAGATGTAAGTCTTGTTTTTGTAAAAAGGTGACATCCTTCAATTTTGTTAAACAGCTTTTACAGTGTAAATATGGGATTGGATTTAATTGGGTTTAATTATAGCTATGAAAGATGTAAATGATTGTCAAATAACCATGTTCATTATTTTCATTTATGGTTGCTGTCCATTTTCCTTCCTGCTCAGAAGTACGATCCTTGACTCTGGGCTCACATTAACTTACCTGCCTCAACTTTTTCAACCACCCTTCCTCCAGCTGCCCCATTAGCTCCCCTGTATTAGTGAGTCTATGGTTATTCTGGCTAAGCCCTGCATGACTTCTCAATTACTTTTCTCACCCATATGCAGAGAACCTCTCCCTCCTATCCTACCTCTTCACCCCATCTTTTTGCATCACGGACAAGTGAGGCTTATGTATACATGAGCACTTGGGAGGATGTCAGAAATAAGGTAGCACAACTAGAGAGATAATATACGACCATTGATAGTGCACATTTACCAGTTTTTGGAGGAATGGGCATAGTCTTCTCTCCTTACTGCAAGGGGAAGAGGAACAGATTCGTGCATGGAAATTAGCAAATTCCAGGAAATCTGGAAAGTTTTAAACTGTAGCGAACCGGAGACTGGAAAGTGAAAAATTTGTCACTTATAGTCTAAAGCTTCCAGTTTAGGATCAATTACAGTCACCTCGGCATGTGTCATGTAAACCAGATTCACTTGGATTGATTTTCGGGCACAAGATCTTCCTGGGAAACTTTGGGCGGCACAGGGAAAGGAATTGTCCCCATCCACCCATACAAGAATTGCACACACCATTGGGCTTAGTACTAGGTGAGCTCAATCCTGACCTATCAAAACAACCTTCAGGTTGATTACTGTGGTATTTAGTGTATTTGTAATAAAACAATTAACTTAACTGAAGGTTTATATTATGAAGTCTAAGTACCTGATTTAAATTGAAATTGATATTAGCATAAATATTTACTGGCATTAGACAGTTTACTTCTGCTAAGCATTTTGGTATGGATATAATAAATAAATATATGTATATAAATGTAATATATGCAATAAATGTAGGGAAATGCATATCTAATGTGTAAATTATTTTCATTCAAGGTACATGGAAGTCCTCTGGAATCATCTGATAGAATCTGCTTCAGCTAGCCATTTTTTCAAATTGTTCTAGTTCCAGCTGAGTAAATTGAAGTCAATGATGAGCCTGCAACTGTTTATGGAGGATGGTCAAATGGATTCAACAGATTTAAGCTCAACTAAGGGCTGATTTTTGTACAAAATATCTTGAAAAGTCCTTTTCCCGAAAGAAAAGTCAAGTGTTTCCAAATATACCAACTCGTACATAAAAAATTTACCTCAATGGTGGCATAAATCTCACCTTGAAGTACATTCTACTCTTCAATCTGACAATGCTACACTCGAGAATTTTTCCAAAACTTAGTTTGTACTCTGATTGGTAGGTAGGGTATTCTAATTTTCTAATAATTTGGGAATCTAATTTTGATGAGCAGTCTCTGCTTTAAAGGAATGGTTTTGAAAATTGATTCTTTTGGAATCTTGTTAATCATGGTAATCAAACGAGAAAAGGGGAGGAACAGAATAGGTATGTTGGACAGGATGAAGAGGGGAAGGAAGTACACAGAGATAAGGAACTGATGTAGAGTAGGTTGCTGGATTTTGTTTGGCGTCACAAAATATATATTTGATAGTTGTGTCCATCCAAAAGCCTACCTTAACCAGTAGATTATGTAATAATAATAATTTAGATAGCATAGTAATTGTTAACTGACCCATTCTACACGCACACTGAGATCATATTCTTCTTTATTTCTTAAAGCGTGGAATATTTTCTCCATTCATTGAATCTTTTCTAGATAATTATTTAGAAATATTACAAATTTCTATGAATTCATACTTACTCAGTTGATCTTCAGGATAAGATTTTCCAGACAGTCTAGCAAATGAATTAGCTAAATTAATTTATTTTTGGATTAAATTGATCTTTTCCAAAAGTTATTTTGCTCACCTACTTTAAAGGGATATCAAATGGACTCTATTCCTTTTGAAAATAACTCTAATTTTTCAACTACACAATGACGTAGTCATTTCATTGTTCACTTGATGATTTTTCTTGATTTAATTTATTTTAGTTCATGAACCAAAAAATGTAAAGCATAATGACTGTTCAATTTCATTTTCATGAAATGTTTACCAAAAAGACTTAAATTGGGTGTGGATGGCAGTAGATACACCTATGCTTTTTAATGCAGGTAACTTTAGGACAAAAAAGTTTAAGGACAACATAATAGCATAGAGCATGCTACATTAGAATTAACATGATGGAGTTGGGAAAAGGATGATTATATGCAAGTTCTTTCGACCAGAAAACTAATGACTTCTTTCATTTTTCACATTAACTACAACACTAAATGGTGTTGTGAAGCTGCTAGTCTGAAGCTCCCCTGTTACCATTTCATTGATTAACTTAATGCACTTCATTTAATGGGCAATTATACCCATAACATAATATGGTTTCACTCTCATGCAAAAATATGGGTGTAATTTATGAATTACTATTTTATCAGGTTTGCAAAAGTATTATAATTAAGCTTTGGTATGCTCCACATATAAGCATTGATGTTTTGGCCACCTTTTAGCATAAACTTAGTTTGTTCATCTATCACAGGACAGCATTCAGACAGCATCCTGTGCTATCAGAAGTTCATTTAAATCTGCTATCATTTTTTAACATAGTCTAATGGGTAAGGGTATAATATAGATCAACCCAGGTATTAATTACACCTGCATTCCTTATGACTAATATGATATAAATTTCAAGAAACTGTGGGAGATGCCGCAAAAGTAACTTTTAATGGAGTCATTTGCTAACATGCATTTCAATGCAATAATTTCAGAGCATAAAAATCATTCACCTTGACTGGGATTCGAACCCGGATCCCTCTTTAAAAGCCCAGAAATTTCAGTTTAAGAGGACGCCATGACAGCTTAACTGGCTAAAGCACTCGGCTGGATATCAAGGGATCCGGGTTTGAATCCCAGTCAAGGCGAATGGTTTACACTCTGAAATTATTGCATTGTAATTTATGTACACCTAAGTAATAAATTACAGTAACTTAGGTCTAATAACTTAGTCCAACACCCTTCTACCTCCAAGTCCATTTGTCTTTTTTCCTCCACTTACCTTGCTTTTCCTACATTCTCTCTGTTACTGTCTCCAGCATCCTACTTCCTCTCACTATCTCTTAATCCTTAAATACTACTTATTTCTAACTACTTACTACTCCTTACTAACTACTTACTTCTTCTCATGTCTCCTAAGCTTCTTTGCATGCCCACCATCCTGGAACTTCATTGGACTTGATTTCCATTGAATTAATTTTTAACTGTTTTCCTCACCCATCTATCTCAAACCTCCTTACCATCCCAATGCCTAAAATAGATGTGTCAAAGCCAATCAAAACTACCCTTCATATCAACGTTTTCATCAGTCTGTCCTTTACATCTTTATTTCCAGTGCCTGCCAAAAGCTTCTTCGTTGAAGCATAGCTGACCAATTATCATTTTCTTTTGATCTCTCTACTGTTTTTCCCACCTTCTTTTAATACAGGGTGTGGTAGCATACTTTGCCGATTTGATTAGAAATTTCTTTCAAATCAGTAAGTTATGCTGCCGCATCCTGTACTTTGCCTAAATAGCCAAACTGCATATTTAAAAAAATTAGTATGTTCCACAAAATACTTGACTCATGTCCATCTTCTAACTAGGGAAAAACCATGATAATCCAAGAATATATATAAACAGAAAAAGTAGGGAGCCATGGCTGAAAGTTGTTCTTCCAGGGATTAGTGTTGCCTCTAAAAATTTCAGATATAATAGTCAAAGTACAAGCCTGATTTAATACATAGTTCCACATGAAGATCTCTTGCAGTCAACAGCAATGTGATGGTCACAGGAAACAGCTTTAAACTTTGAGTAGATGCAGTCCTTTAGTCTTCTTGATTTATTGACCATGTATATATAATGTGTAGAAAGGAATTGAGTTCTGCAGGAGATGGGTCAGTCATCACCAACACTTAGTGTAGATACCAAAAAAGGCTTAGGTGTACATGGTAAATGCTAGGTACTCAGAAAGGTATCAGTAACATAGTATATGATGTTTAGACACACATTTAGGAACAGCATGAACACTTCCCCAAGCATCACTTATTTTTCTGAAAAAGTTTTTCCTTCTTAGTTTGCCGTGTCTAGTTAACCTTGAAGAATTTATTCATATCTAGATCTTTTTTCTTGTAATTCCATGGATTTTAATCAAGGAATGCTTAAGCAACATTCCACTTGGATACTATAGATGTGTCCTGAAAGTAGCATGACTTTATTCTGTTGTTACAGGCTTCACTTCGTGGAAGTATTTAATATCCATACTAAAAAGAAATACTTGTGCTTTTCCATAGATTTTTATTGAATGGTACAATGTGTTTCACCGACTTGCGGTACCTGATGTTGTACCTGATGATGCCATAAGTCAGTGAAATGTGTCGTACCATTTAATAAAATCTGTGGAAAAGTAAAAGTATTTCTTTTTAGTGTGGACATTAAATGATTCCTTGATGTGAAGGCTGAAACAATGGAATATTAGAGGATCATATATTTTCCAAATACATGATGGCCAGTTCCATTTTCAATACCTCACCATGCTCTTGCCTTCTTCACTAATACATTTTCTCAATCAGAAAACAATACAAATATCATTTCATGATCCTGTCATTGCAATTTCTGTCAAAATTGAATATATTAGTGGTTTCAGCCATGTTTGCCAAAAGAATAATCCCTTTGCTACTGGCAATATTTATTATTATAAGTATGAGAGTTTTTGTTTAAATTTATTGAAATTTGCTTTAAAAAGTAACTAAAATCACCCACAAAATGCATTAAGGTCACAAAAATCACTTTTTAGTAGTAGTTCCTTGCAATGTGAGCAAAATATTGAATTCACCAGGGTACCTGGCATATTTTGTTACATCGTATTGCATTGAATTAGGACATTTAGTTAATAATTAGACCCTTTTTTGTTCATGCTGAACTTGATTCCAAGAGAATCCAGCCCGAGGTGTTTATTGGAATGTATTTATTTGAGGATTTAAGCATATTTTTGTCCTTCTAATCTGTACTATGGAAAGAAATCAAGAGCTCTAAGAACTCAGGTTAAAATAATGAGGGAAAAACTCCAAATGGCCATAAACAACATTTTCAACTCTCATCAGACTAATTACTGTTGGTTTTTCACGGGAACCACGAAAGAGACCAAAACACAACCTCTCAACCAAGAATACCCTCTATGGTGGTTTACAGGAAATAAATTCACACCAGGGACCTTACACACAAACACACTATCCTGTTTAGAATCCTTCACGAGGCTGTGGGACCATGTTAAAGATTCTAGGTGGAAAAGCAACCCTTCACGAGGCTGTAGGGAAGACGCCATTAAAGGTACCAGGATATTCTAAAAGTTCACACTCTGTGCCTATCCACGAAGGATGAGCAGAGACTATTCACACACATTAGCACTCAATAAACGTGTGCACACACACACACACACTCAAAAGTGCCCAACTTCTGGGAGAATCTGAAAACAAAGAGCATAGACAAAGATAAAGAGTCTAACATGCGTGTTTCAGCCACAAAGTAGCCCTCTTCAGCGAACTGAAGGGAAAGAAGCACCTCCAACACTAGGTTGAAAGTGGTAACCTTCAACTAGACTTCAACAAGAAACTTTCAACCTAGTATTGGAGGTGCTTTTTTCCCTTCAGTTCGCTGAAGAGGACCACTCGAGTGCTAGTGCGTGTAAATGGTTTGTGCTCGTCTTTCGTGGATAGGTAGTGTGTTTACTTGTAGAATATCCTGGTACCTTTAACGGGGTCTTCCCTACAGCCTCATGAAGGATTCTAAACAGGATAATGTGTTTGTGTGTGGTCCCTGGTGTGGATTAATTTCCCGTAAACCACCACAGAGGGTATTCTTGGTTAAGAGGTTGTTTAGGTCTATTTCGGGTTCCCACAAAAAACCAACACAGCAATTAGTCTGACAAGAGTTGACTGTTGTTTACTGCCGTGTGGAGTTCCCCCCCCCCCTTATTATTTTATTTGTACTATGTATATGTTACCTGTCATTGTAAAATAAAATTTTTACACAGTATAAATGAGAAATATTTTGATTTTGGTAAGTTAAGATAATTAATTTCCAGGGAAAAAGAAAAGGTAAAAAAGATTGGTACATAGTAGATTATTAAATTATGTATTTTGCTCATAAACCAGGGGCAAGATGATAATAATAATACTTAATTCATTTGAAAAATGGTACAACCATATTAAATGTCGTCAGTATAAATTAATTAGAAAGTTTGTCACAGAAGAATTCATCCAAAGGATAAAGTGGGTTAGCAAGTAGTCGGGTATATACCCTATTCTTGAAACTCTGGATGCAGTCTAATTTTAAATGAGTAGGCAGATAGTTATACAGCAGAATGTTCATATTATGGAAGGTATTGTAGGTTGTTGACAATGTACAGTAAGTGGTGTTTATTTTTGATTTACCTCTTGTGGAATAATTGTGTATATTAGATCTAAATTGATAAGTTTCTAGATAAACTTTTACCTGAATCAAGGCCTTAAATATATATATATATAAACTAAATAGTCATGATTCCATACCTAATAAAAAAGGTTTGCGGGAAACATGTGGTGGTATATTAGCAAGGGAGCGAATAGCCCTCTTTTATAGAAGCAAAATTTGTGTAACATGTGGGGAATGATCCCATAACTCAACAACATAATTCAAATGACATTGAAAGAAGGCATGGTAAAGTGTTAAAAGATCAATTGAAATGAGAAAGTTGAGCTTTCTTAACATATAAACTGCTTCACTCAGTTTATTACAGATCTAATGGAGTCTCCCAGTTAAGTTTTGTATCAATATTAATTCATAGTATTTTAACAGTTTCAATGTGTTATTTTTGATTTGACTGCATACAATATGCTGAGCTTTGTAAGTATTTAAATGTAAATGATTAATGACAAACCATTCCTTAGCCTGTCTTTGGGTAGTGCTAGATTACACCTTTGCATCTTCTAGATGTTGACATTTTTTGCACAAAAGTTGTCATCAGCATACAAAATAGATGTAGGTTTCATATGACGGGGCAAATCATTAATCAAGATGATGAAAAGTACTGAGCCAAGCACCGAGCCCTGTGATACACCACATTTTACTTTGAGCTGCAGATCGACAGCCGTCAAGTTCAACCAATTGGTGGCGATCATCCAAATATCACTTCATTAGTTTCAGTGCAACTCCCTTCACACCATAATATTGTAGCTTTGTTTACATTGATTCACGACTGTAGCTACGTTCCTTGTATATTTAATTTGTTAGTAATATTGAATGATTAACACAGTTGAAAGCCTTGCTAAGATCACATAGTGCCACAGAGACTGATTCCTTCTCTTCAAATGCATTAATGACATAATTAACTTATGACTACTGCCAGAATCGTAGATTACCCAGATCAAAAGCCATACTGTGATTTGGAAGACATTATTTGACTCAAAGAAATTACATATTTGATCTTTCATAATAGCTTCAAAAATTTTGCCAAAAACGGGCTGTGGGGCTGTGGAAATGGGGCGGTAGTTAGCTAAATCATCTTTTTAATCTCTCTTAAAGACTGGTACTGTTTTTGAATATTTCAGGGCTGTTGGAAAATCTCCTGTCTCAAAACATAAGTTGAGTAACATTGCTAATGGTTCTGCTATGAGTACAATGTCCTTCATTGGGGAATTAGATAGGCCATAAATATCCTTACTGTTGGATTTTTAAAAAATTTTCAACAGTCAATATAATGTCAAATGCAGTAACAAAATTCCATTTAAAATTTAAATTATTTGGAGGAAGATTTTGCAGCATATTGGCAATATTGGCTGCATCAATGTTTTGAGAGAACAAATTCTCTTCAACAGCTTTTAAGAAAAAATTATTGACAGCATCTGGGGTAAAAGGAAGACTTTTGAATTAGCATGACCCACTTCATGATTAATTACTTTCCATGCAGCCTTTTGTTTAGAAAATGTCACAAGTCCCGCTGAGAGCACTATCATATGAAAAATTTTGATAATGGCATTAATGGAGGAAAATTACCAGCTGTTGAAAAAGTGGAGCAAGTGAAGTCCAGTAGAGCAAAATAATATAGATTTTAAATGGTTCTAAAATTTTTGAAAAAAATGAAGTACTGACTAATCAAAGGAACATGTAATCATCCAAATAATTAGTTTTAAATTCCTATGAAACAAGTGATAACACCATGTAGAGTGCATAAAAGTGCAGTAAATTAAGGAGAGGAGAATAAGAAATAGCAAGGAGACAGATTTGATTGTATTAAAAGATGAAGTTCAAAAGATATACTAGCTTTAATAGAAGGAGCAAGCATATGCTATAAAAAGTGAAGAGAGTGACAGCAGCGAAAGTAATATTTTGTCGATTCAAGTGAATAGTGAAGTTGAAATAAAATAAAGAAAAATATTAGAAATAGTTTAGCCAGAATGAATGGAAGGGTGACGAAAATGGCTAGTCCCAGGGTGAAGGTCAACAAAGATGTGTAAAAAGGATGTTGGTTTATGTTTTTTAAATCGAAGGTTCATTTCAAGAAATTCTAATTTCAAAAGAGCAGTAATATAATATTTTGAAAAGAAGAGAGCAACAGCAAAAAATGGGAAAATTAATTAAATCCATAATGGAAAACAGTAAAATTATATGTCCATGTTTTAGAATAGAGGGAAGGTAAAATTTACCAAGGAGAGAGGCAGAGAAAGACAGGGCAATATGTAAGTCCTGAATATATCCATAGCTTGAAGGATTCTGCATTTTCGGGTTTCACCGCGTTGTTGTTTAAGGTTGACAACAGTTTTGCCGAAGTTGCATTCGGCGTGTTCATCTTCGACCTGAAAAATGGTGATTATTCTCCACCTCTCTATGTTGACCATGAGGTCATTCTGGACTTAAAATATTTTTGCATTTCTGATCCCCATCAATTGCCTGGACTCATGTTTTTACACCCACTTCAGTCACTTCAGCCCACTATCAATCTTTAAACATTACTAAAGTTCTCTTTTAGTAACTTGAATATACGTTCTTAACCCTGGCCCCATAATTATTTTGCTGTCTCCTTCTTATGACTTAGATTCTCCTCTTCATACACACTTTCCATAAAAAGGTATGGATATGTCTGCGTAGATTTTCACGGTGGTGGCTTGAAGGATTCTGCATTTTTGGGTTTCACCGCGTTGTTGTTTAAGGCTTAACGTGGTGAAATCCAAAAATGCAGAATCCTTCAAGCCACCACTGCAAAAATCAATGCAGACATATTCATAGCTTTTTTATGGAGAGTGTGTATGAAGAGGAGAATCAAAGTCCTAAGAAGGAGACAGCAAAATAATGATGGGTCCGGGGCTTCGAATGTAAATTCGAGTTCCAAAAAGAGCACTGTAATAATGTTTAAAAATAGTGGGCAGAAGTGGGTGAAAAAAACATGAGTCCAGGCAATTGATGGGGATCAGAAATGCAAAAATATTCTAAGTCCAGAATGGTCTCATGGTCGGCATAGAGAGGTGGAGAATAATCACCAATTTTGCATAAAATCTTCATTTCATGTAAGCATTTATAAAATTTGAGATGATGGTTTATTGGTGAAAATAACTTCCTACCCAATAGTGTGAGTTTTGATTGAGTTTATTTGTTAATAAAGTAGTAAAGAGAAGAGTTAAAAATAATTCCCACTTTGTAGTAGTTCCAAGTTTTGAATCAAGCACTTGGCCTGGGGTCTAAGGGTGGTGGGTGGGCGTGGAAACCCGACCTGCGGTGTGCCCGAAGTGAATGGGCCCCGAAAGGTCCCTCCTACTGTCTTAATTTGGGGGAACCCATGTCAAATTTTTCTTTGAATATTTCAAGGTCGATCAAAGTCCAACTGTACTCCATGACTCATGGTATCATGGACATGCTTGCTGGAGTGCTTCCATGAGCATGGTAGGGTGTCTCGAGGGTTGCCTATGTTTCAAGGATGAGTGATTTGAGTAAAGTCCAAATCCTCATCCTTGAACTGTAGATAACTTCCAAGACATCCTACCAACTCCTTGGAACCACTCCAGCAAGTGGTGGTATTACTACAAATAAATTCAACATTGCATTAGAATTCAAGTAATTTATTTCACACTTGGCTTTCCTACAAAATACATCAACCCCAAATATGTAACCTGAAAGAGAAAAGTATAAATGAACATTTATTGCTCATTTATTACATAATTAGAAATAATTAAAATAAATTGCAAGTATTAATAACAATGTTCATTAAGATTCATTACATTCAATACACTTTAATTTAACTAAAATTTTTAACACAAAACTTTATCTCTCCAAATACCAACACAGGAAGAGTGAGGATCTTCTGCAAACGGCACAAATAGAAAACATGTCTTTTGAATTCAATGTACTGGATATTCGAGGCCCTCTTCCAAACGCAGCCAATGGACATGGCTTAGTATCTCCTGAGTGCGGTGGTGTAGAGCTGAGTGCTAGTGACAGCGAGGAGTCGGCTGCCCTTCCCAAGTGCACCTGCAGCATTTCCTGCACCCCCCTTCTCACTTCTGCATCAGAGGGGAAGGGTGCTGATCTCATCCACCTCTTGCCCCTAATGCCCATAGCCCCATGGGGCATTACACCTGTTGGTGAAGACGGAAAGTGATTTTACAATATAAATGGAAGAAGGAGATGTTTCTGGCTTTACATTGTTCATTGATGGTATAAATTATGACACAATTTATAGTTTACTTGTTTTTAAGTGCATAGCATATGATAGTTTAAGTGCATAATTGTACCAACTTACAATTTTAACATCTTTAGACTAATAAAATGTTTGTAAAACCGAGACTTCTGCTCATTCCCTATTTATTTCCCCAAACCAATGAATATTAACAAAGTCCTTACCAGTTAAAAATGGCAAATCCTCCATCTGAGTACAATAAGGAAAGGATAACTTAGGATTAGCAATAACAGTCAGAAAGATATAAAAATGACTACTTACATTGAAAGAGTCCTATGTAATTGGAATAAATAATTTATAATGCAATGCAACCTAATTACTGTGGAAAAGTGCATGGAAAGATAGTTTTTGTATATGTTTTCTGTAGGTTGGCAAAGGATTTTGGCCAGAATAATTTGAGGTGAATTATATTTCATAATTGAGTAGCTGTGTGCATGAAAGAGATACAAAATAATTACATAGCTACACTTTTTACATTGAAAAAACACTTGTAGGATTAATTTGCAGAAGATCAGAGATATACGGAGTTATCCCTTAGTAAAAAATTGTAAGAATTGACAAGGAATGAGTGGCAATATTTCCAGTTAAAATACTTGCATTGAAATGTGGCAGTCAATAATGTGTGATTAAGTAGATTTCTTTAGTTTTTCCAGGTATGTTGTGAGAAAGGAAGCCCATACAAGTACATACAGTGAGGGTCAATGTCAGATATGTATGCAATATGTTATATGTCGAGAGTCTTCAGTAGAGAAACAATTAAAAGAATTATTGACCACAGAGCAGTAAATGCTAAGTATTCCAAATATGGGCTCCAAAATAAAAATCCCATAAGAAACATTGACTTGTTTTAAAAAGGGAACTACAATGGCTTACAGTGCATGCTACAGAGTTCCTTTATAAATTTTAAGAAAGCTTGTAAGCACTACAATACTGAAGATATATGAATTCACTTCTGGACTGAAGGAGTAATTTTCTAAAGCATTTAGCTAATTCAAATTAAGACATAAGCAAAACTTTAAATGAGTATCCAAAATCATTTTAGTCCCATGTCAGAAAGCTTCAGGAAAATAAGTCTACAGTTTATTCACCCAAAAATGATAAAGGCAAAAGAGTAACCAGCAATTCAGAAAAGGCAAACCTATTAAATTCCTTATTTCAAAGTTTTTCCCCAATATCTTACTGAATGTCTCTCATAGCTTATCACATCATTTCTGCCAACTGAAACTCCATATTGGAATTTCACATAATGGTATAGAATTTTAATGAAAAATGTTTACCCTAACAAATCCTCCCGGTGAAATCAAATACCAGCTTACATATCTATGGAACTAGAATTGAAATTTGCACCATATCTGGAAAGCTTATTTAAGAAGTCCCCAGTAGATTACAAGGTTCTCAGTGATTGAAAAATGGCTAATGTAACACTTATATTTAAAAAAGAGAAAGGAGGAACCAAGGAATTATAGACAGTTTCCTTCACATCTACATTGTGCATGGTCACAAAACATATGATTGCTAGCTCAATATTGAGACACCTCGTTAGTCAAGAGTTATTTATGAAAAACCAGCATGGTTTCCAAAAGGGAAAAACCTGCACTTTCTGTTGATAGATTAGCTTTAGCAGATGGCCTATACAGCATTGGTGTAACATTTGACAGTTGCTTACAATTAAACCTGAAAAAGCACATAGTGATGAAACTTTGGAATAAGAACAATTCTCTCCCAAATGCCAACTGCAACTGGAATACCAAAATAGAAAGTGTACACTTGATTAAATACTAAGGCATTACTCTCACTCATGACCTCTCCTTGGGTGAAACCTATATGGGAATACTCAAAAATAGACAATGTATCAAAAGATTAGTATTTTTTAGAATAGTCTAAGGGAAATGTGAGAAAAATTTCAAAAAAATGTCATCTTTCACTACTTATGACTCATTTACGATATGCTGCTTGTGTATGGGATCCTCAGTGAATTGAATTGATTGCCAAATTAGATTGTGTACTGAATAGAGGAGGTACACTTGTAAAACATTGTTGTGATAAACTGATTACTTTAAATTATAAGGGGGGAAAACTCCACTGGCCGTAAAAAACAGTCGCAACTCTCGTCAGACCAAATTGTTGTGTTGGTATTCGTGGGAACCAACCACAACCTCTCGACCAAGAATACCCTCTGTGGTGGTTTACGGGAAATTAATCCACGCCAGGGACCACACACAGCCACACACACACTATCCTGTCTGGAATCCTTCACGAAGCTGTGAGACTTCGTTAAAGATTCCAGGTGGAAATGTAATCCTTCACGAGGCTGTAAGGAAGACCCCGTTAAGGATACCAGGATGTATTACAAGCACACACTCTGTGACTATCCACGAAGGACGAGCACAGAACAATCACACACACTAGCACTCAAGAAGCACACACACACTCACTCAAAGGGCCCAACTTCTGGGAGAATCTGAAACGATAGAGCGCAGACGAGGATAGCGTCGAACACGCGTGTTTCGGCCACAAAGTGGCCCTCTTCAGCGAACTGAAGGGAAAAACACCTCCAACACAAGGTTGAAAGTAAACTACCGAAGACAGACGTCAAATATATATAGTGACTGTGAAAGGATGTAGGAGATAGGGGACCAATAGGATTAGTGGGAAGATGGAATACTTTAAACTTATTGGCAAAGAGGAAGGGGGGGGAGGGGGGGGGGAAGGGAGGAAGGTGGGGCGAACAGAAACCAATGGGATGGGTGGAACGGGAAGAAGTAATAAGGGGGGGGGGGGGTTGAGTACTAAGTCCTACGGAAATTTGAAATGACACTTTGTAATTCCACAGACTCTGAAAATCTGCGGAATTACAAAGTATCACTTTATCCGCTGAAAACAGGAGTTAGAAAGTGGAGTTTTCCCCCCTTATAATTTAACCTAGAGGCCGTAGAGCTCTTGATAATTCTTTCTGATTACTTTATAGAGATTATTAAAGTAAATAGTTTAGAAATCCCTCATGGACCATAGGTTAATAATTTTTGATGACTCGTTGTATGTAACTAATCTGTAGAATACATTGAATGAATAAAAATATAGGATATGAAATTATGCCTACTGTATTTCACGTCTCATAAGATCCGCACCGGTGTGTAAGATGCTCTGATTTTTCTGGTTAGAATTTATGAAAAATCAGGTAGAAAAGATCATGATATTCTGATGTTAACACTTAATGCAAAGAAAAATGAATTGTCACATAAAAAAATTAGCAGCTAAACATATTTCAACATTTATTCATTTTATAATCCCAGAAATTCATCATTGCTGGATCAAAATGCTTTTCAGCTCCCTTTTTCCTGTATCCTGAAGCATGATTCACAAATTAAATTTTAAATACTATACTGTAAGACAATCTACTACCTTAAGATCCGGAGAGGTTATTATCATTTTAACTTTTTCTTTGATTCTTAGTTCCTTCCATTATTTGGATATTATCAAAATTTGTATTAAAGGCAACCATTTTCTATACTTTTATGGCACTCCCATACTACCTAATGTTGAATCCCTGTAGACTTACAGTTTATTAGGAAAGATATAATGTTTACATATTATTCGAAGCATCCCCATTACCACAAAGCATACAGGTATCAATCTTCACTGCAGCAACACAAGAGATATGAAACTAACTATGCTACATTTTTTATACATTTACATGTTATTTGGGTCTTTTTAAGGAAGTACTTTCAATGAAATATTAACACTCTATTCTTTACTACAGATTCAAACAGATTTTTATCTAAATTTGTAATAAAGGCAACCATTTTATTTGCCTGATGTGGGAAAAAATACTTCATGGTAAGCATTTTTCTGGCGAAGCGACCTGCCCTTATAGGTAAAAGTTTAATTCATGTACAACTGGCAGGCTGATATTAGAGTAAATTTTCGTGTAAAAAAGTTCATATTATGGGACAGGAAATAGAGCAATTTTTACTGTAAGAGTAACTTTTTTAGAGTAATTTTATTTTAATTCTTTATGAAGGTAAAAACATGATCTCCTAAAAATAAGGACAAGAATAGTCACTAACTTGAAACATGTACGATATGATACTCCAGTAATCCTTCATGGCATTGGTATGTCCTTGGTCCACAAAAATGCTGCCTTCAAGTTATCGTTTGTCATAGTTTCAGCCAACACCTGGCAGACTGTGCACCTACATATCATCATGATGATTGCATTAGGTCTAGCAATTTTAAGGGGTTACATAGAGTGTAACTAAGACTTCTAAAGACAGTAAGCCCTGTCTTTAAAAGTCTTCCTGGAAATATTGATATATTATTTATTATTAGGTAATCTACTGGTTAAGGTAGGTTTTTGGATGGGCGCAACTATCAAATAAATATTTTGTAACTCCAAACAAAACCCAATCCAGCAACCTAATCTACATCAGGTCCCTCTTCATCTCTGTGTACTTCTTTTCTCCCTTCATCCTGTCCAACATCCCTATCCTATTCCTGCCCTTTCCTCGCTTGCCCAACATTCTTCCCTCTATCACCTTCTTCAACATTCCACTACCGCTCAATATGCCTTTCATCCATTTTTCTTGCCTCCATAGGATTTCTCTCAACAAACCCCTCTCCTCAACCACCATCTCCAGTACTTCCTCATTTGTTTTCCTTTCGGTCCATTTCACGTTCTCCATTCTTCTCCACACCCACATTTCAAAAGCCTCCAATCTACGTCTATCATCCTGCTTCATTGACCACGTTTCCGTGCCATACATAGCTATGCTCCATATCAGAATTTTTAGGAGTCTTGTATTAACATCCCTACTCAATGTCCCCGTCATCAACTCCCTCCTCCTTGAGAAAGCCTCCTTGCCTAGCACAATTCTTCTCCTTACGTCCCTACCACTTTGACCGTATTGGTCCAAAACACTTTTGATGTACGTAAACTGTTCTACCTGCTCTATTTTTTCCCCGCCTATTTAAATATTTAGCTTAGCCTTTTTCTTTCTGGAAAATCGCATAACCTTTGTTTTATTAATATTGATTCTCATCCCATATTTATCGCACTGAACCTCCAATTCACTCATGCTTGCAACCCCTTGGCTGACTGAGCAACTAATGCTTGGTCATCAGCAAACCTAATCGATTTTACCAATTCCCCTCCGACTTTCATTCCTACCTCCAGTTCTTCCCATGCCTCTTTAATCATTTCCTCTACATATACGTTGAACAGTACCGGTGACAATGGGCAACCCTGCCTTAAACCTCTTCTTAACACTGCCCATCCGGACTCTCCGTTCCCCACTCACACCTGAGCAGTCTGAGACATGTACAGGTTGCGGATCAGTCTCCTGTCCCTCCAATCCATTCCTGTTTTCTGCAATGCATGCATTAATTTTTCCCACTTCACTCTATCAAATGCTTTTTCGAAATCTACGAAACAGGCAAATATGTCCTGATGGTATTCTATATTCCTCTCAATTAGTGATCTCATTACTGCAATGGCATCATGCATACCTCTTCCCTTCCTAAACCCAAACTGATCCTCCCCTAAGTGATCATTTGCCTTACTCTCAATCCTTTTGTTGATGATCCTGAGAATAACTTTAGCTGCGTGGGATATCATAGTTATTGTTCTGTAATCCTCACATGATTTAGTATTTACCTTTTTCGGAATAGGAACTAACACTGATCTCACAAAATCTTCCGGCCAGATTCTTCCCTCATAGATACTACAAATCAGTCCACATAGGGCCTTCTTCCTGCATTTTCCTAAACATTTCAATAGTTCTACATGAATGTTGTCCACCCCCACGGCCTTAAAAGCTAACACGGCCTTGCTGTTGAAGGCCGATAATTGTTTAGAGAAATAGTGCCTAGAATTATGGTGAATGACATGGTCTGTATAACACTCTGGTCTGTATCCACTTTTATATTCCCTTTTCTTGGCCACTTTCTTGTTCTTTGATATCGCTTGGTCGTTTATATCATCAGATCGGCAACTCTTTGTGCCTATAACAATATCTGTCCAATAACTATTGATTATATGCTTAAGGTCCGCTCTTCTATTTTTGTGGCCTTTGCAGTGTAATGCAACGATAGGCAGATTATTTTTATTTTGAATAACACCTGACGGTATTGTAGTACGTGTTTTTGAACAGGCACGTGCCATATGTCTAGTACGTGGCCGTTTTTAAACTTGTATTTTTTGATTAGCAATAAATTTAACTGTTCTGGCCGTGCTAAAAGTGGATTTCCTCAAAGTTCGCGTGTGTGTCTTTTGATTTCACAATAATGGAGAAGTGAATGATCTAACATTATAATCTCTACGATCGACTTTAAATTACCCATCGGCTGATCTAAGCTCAAATCTAACATGTATGCTACAAATTTTGAACATGATCGCGTATTCTCGAATAATTCCTCTTTAGTCATATATTCGCAGATGGGAGAACAAGTGTTTAAATCAAGAACAAGGGGTCACAATATACTCGATATATTTGCAATGACTACCCCCGATATTGCCAACGAACTGAAATAATGGATAGCATCAGTCACAATTACGCTATTCTTGGCATTCAAACTAGATTAGCGAAAGTCATCAAGGAGAAGCGTAATATGTAATAAGCGTACAAATTAAATTACGCATATTTAAATAAAATATATTAAAATAAAAAGTTCCTAGAATTCAAGATAAAAACGCAGAACACCGATACACAGAAGACTAGAGAGTGCTCTTTAAACCATTTACGTGAGGGAGGGGAGACGTACCTTAATTCGAAACTTAGATGTGGCAGCAAGGAACTGTGACGTTATAACGGAAAGTCATATCGGGGTTAAGAAGCCATGAAGCCTGCAGTCAGAATTTTAAAAGAGTGTTAAGAGTAATGACAGAGCTTTTGTGAACACATCTACAGAGAAACTTAAAGTGTGTCGAGGTAAAACAAAAAGTATCATACGCAAAGCTTTACACTCCTTCAAAACTTAAATGTAGTAAGAATACCTTGAGAGAAATCATTCATTTTCATCAAAGATCAAAGTCATTTGGATTCCGAAAGTCAGGTGTCCGTCATGAGCATAGTGGTGTTCTTATTGAAGACCGCCTGGATTTAGTGTTCACATACTATCTAATGAACTAGGCATCCTTACACTGGCCGGCGCTGGTGGCGGCGGGGTAACGTCCTTATAATCGAAGGTTCGTGGGTTCGATTCCCGCCAGGTTGGGATTTTTTTCACCTAGGGCCCTGTTGTTTTTATTGTTGTTACTGCTGTGTTGTCATTGTTGGCCAAAAAGTACTGTTTTCGGACCAAGAAGAAAAAATAATTAATGTGCACCGACGCGTGAAGGAAAAGATATGTCTGAGAATGATGTGTGTGAAGTTGGTGCTCTATGACAAACGAAAGCAAATTCGCACGCGAATCTTCCATGCAAGTGAGGATCCAAATTTTTTTAAACAAATGGCCATCAGGACTTCTTTCTCTTCTCCCGCCTCAATTCCGTGCTGAAAAGCCGTCACCACGGCTCGGTGGAAACTTTAAAATACATGTAGGTCGTGACGAGGGAGCTTGGCAACATTCCGGGCGACAATTTCCAGAAGGTGTACGAGCCTAGATACACCCTCCGGCAGTGGGAGTGTTAACGCACAAAGGAGAATCACGCACTTCGGAGAATTTTGAGTGAATGCATTACTTTTGGCAAAACATTATTTTTAATCGAATCATTGCTAGTATGTTTGGAACAGACCCTGTATATGAGGTTCAATGGGAAACACATGCATGATTAAGGTTGGAAATGCAAATACCATAACATAACCATCCCTATAGAGATGGGGTGAATACCAATATTCGGCATACGTCCAGCTACCGGTCGACCTTAATACGTTACCATTCAAACTAAGTCTAATATACGTAATTCTAGTAAAGTCCTGAACAGGGAGTCACGACTCAAAACGGCACCATATAGAGAAGGGTTGTTCACCGAACAAATGTTCAACAGAAGAGTTTTAGAGAGGAATGGCGTAGCTTTTGTGAATACATCCATAGAGAAACTATAAGAATGTCCTGGTAGAACAATAAGCATTGTGCGCATAGACCTACACTCCTTCAAAACAAAAATTTTATGAGAATACCTTCAGAAAAATCCAATATCATTTCAGTCTTACGTAAGGAGAATACAGGGTGAACGCCAAACTGTACATACCTTAAAGGGAGAAAAAGGCGAACCTGTGACAGATTAAAAAAGGCAAAAACTTCCAACTAGTTTTCCCAAAGCGTCGAATATTAAGAGACATTAGAGCAACAAACAAGCTTCCCAAACAACTCGGTGAACGTGTAAGCGATATAAAACTCCTCAAGAAAGAAATAAAGACAGCTTCGTAAAATCAAAGCACAAGGTCCAATACTTCCAAAAATTTAAGACATTGCCCCACCTTTAAAAAGATTTTTTCCAGAATCGATAGAAGGCTCAGCACCTCGCGACTGGAATCTCACATAATTCCCATTTATAAAGATGAGATTATTTTGAAATAATGAGAATCATTTACACCCCATATCTTGAACATCGATTTCATGATAAGTATTGAACAAATTATTGTCAGTAACGTTATGCGCTTTCTTGAGAGCAGTAAGGCAATAATCTATAATTGAGCAATAACAAGAATTAAAACAGCAATAATTAAAATACGCGCTTTGCATTCTCGTACTCGTAACCAATTGCAATCCCAATATGACTTTCCGAGCCTGATATCAGCCTTCGATTTTAAATTAAGATATCCATCTATTATGCACTTAGTTTTACCGATAAATTTTTTTCCATCACAAAAATTTTTGTCACTTAAAATTTTGCAATTTAAACGAAGGTTACAATGACTTTTAATAATCAAACCAATTTACTTTTCCACAAGTGGTTAAAGTGGTTTGATTATTAAAAGTCAGTATGAAGATTTTCCACCAAGTTACGCCAGAAACTGTTTTATTTAGAAGGTTACAGTCTTAGAAAAGTGGTAAGTAAATGAATAAACAGTCTCCCTAGTAACCGAGACCGCTCTCATTTTTTTTAAACTCATTCGGAAAAACTGTTATTCGGGAAAGTAGTATTCGGGAAATGGCGTTCGGGAATTTGTCATTCGGGAAGGGGACTTTTGGGAAAAATGCTATTCGGGAAAGTGCATTCGGGAAAATTATAGGTAATCGGACGCTATACAGGAATATAAATTATACCACTGAATGTGTACAAAACACGAATCGTTATGACGTCAAAGACTAAATCACTATGTAACTAGATCGTTAAGACATCACAGGCTGTCACACCAGGATGAAAATTATAAGGAACGATGTCTCTAGCGACAAAAGGTATGAGATCACTTATGATTATTGAAATATCTAGGGTGAATTTCAAAGAGGAATTTCGGGAAGCTTTAAGGGAATTCAAAATAAGTATTTAGCTACAATTTTTAACGAAATTCGAATAGATTTACCATTAGGGCGAAAATGGAGAAGCAATTCTGCCCCGAGGAGATGGCATTTAGCATCAAGCTTTTGGTTATCGGACTTTATTTATTCCTTCTTAACGATAGCGAAATCAACTACATAGTAACTAGTATGGTACGTTACTTTACCGATGATGCAGTGGTTTACGGAGATATCCGTAATTCTGAGGATAAAGCAGATGCACTAATTTCCATCCAACGCTGGTGCTATACTTGGCTAATTAGAATTAAACTTTAAAAATGGGTAGTGATATTTTTTTGTTAAAATAGGAATTCCACCTCGAACGCCTGCTGCGTCAGAAACACCCGAATAGAAGTGTAGACTCGATAAAATACTTAGGAGTTACCCTCACTCACAACCCCTCCCGGTTGAAGCATTTACGGGGAACGTGAACAAGCTAACAAAAAATTAGGCTTTATTAGAATAGAGTTCGGTAAAAGTGACGAAAAGGTAAAAGAGAAATGTTAACCTTTGCTAGTTACGCTTCATTTAGAATATGCTGTTAGTATATGGGATCTTCATGAATTTGGATCATTTTCCCAATTAGATCGCGTGCAACAGGAGCTAGATTTGTGACACGCTGTTATGACAAACTGAGTGGCGCATCAAAATTATTAGAAGATATAAGTTGGTAAACATTCACAGGTCGATACTTCGGGTAAACAGGACGAAAATTTAAAGTATAAAGAAAGGATAAAAGAACACCAAATCTGTGTAAAAAATAAGAACACAACATCCCTATTTGCGAAGCACCTCATCGAAAGTGACTTTGTGGCTAAAGTTCTTCATTTTGAAAATAAAGGTCAATGGCTCGATGCTTCGGAGCGGTTTGAAATGCTTCCGTTGCAAGGATGAACTGGCCAACGTAAATTTTAAATGCTTTTTACCCCTCCACCCTCCCTCTCTGACCAACCCCCCTCCCCCGATCAGAAGGTAAATAAACCAAGTTTGCTTCTATGAGGACCACTTGATGATGACGTACAAAGTCGAAAACTGGGTCGTGTTTTAAAATTAAGTGGGTGGAATTACAAAGTCAATAATTTCATTTCAATATGCTAAATTAATCACTTATAAATAGGATTCTGCGCATGAGGAAGCTAATACCTTGGTGACATCCTTTCTGACAAATAGTGAGAGGAAGAAGAGACACGCAGTCAATTAACAAATATACCTCACCACCATTTCGATGGTGTCAAAGCATTTATGGACAGGTACGGTTTGATCACTAAATTGCTGTGTAACTAATCACAGTGAAGAAAGGTGGAAGAAGATTTGGGGATAGTAAGTGGAGAAATGGGGAAAAAGGGAAGGAGGGGGTATCCGTGAGGATTAAAGAATAGCAGGAAACCATGGGGTCCAGGTCTGAATTAATACTTTGTCGGATTAGCGGACGAAAATGCATTCGTAGGTGCCAAGGAGACTTGTGAAGAAACGTTGGTCTCCGGGAAATATAAGAGATGAGTATTTATTATGTTTCGAGATGTTGGATTTTTATGGTCCATAGATTTTAAAGATGATGTTTGAATCTATAGAGGAGTTGGCATATGGTTTCCGAAGTATATATTTTGGGGCAAGATGTGGGGTATTCACTTTCAAACACACACGGGATTTATAAAGGATTGAGTAAAATTTGACGTGGGAAAGAAAACCTTTGAATTTGTTCGACAGAGAGATTGACCTTTTAGGGCGTTCAAAATTAGAGTAAAGGTCTTGGATTTAAGAAGATTAACGAAGCAGTTTAACGTGTTGTTATCAGATATTGGACAAAGAGTGGGGTAGTAGACTTGTAGCTTGCTGTTTTTCGATAATGCTTCACCATTCCATGGGGTCATTATCACCTGTAAAAAACTTTTTTCAAATATTTATTGGACACTAATATTCCTAAGAGCGTACAAAAGCCAATCACCGTGCATCACCTCATACAATGGGTCTCGAGTGACAAGACTCGAGGCACATCATTTCATAGCCGCGGAAATTAAGTCTCAGCAATGGATGGCTTTAGCTTTTCTTGTGAGGCTAGAGACTAAAAGACCAGCTCTGCTTAAGCCAATCAGTTTCAATCAACTACTGTTTTCAGGATTCACACCATTCGCGAGACTTCAGCTACGAGACTTGAGCCTCGAGACTCATTGTAGGATGACCTTTATGTACATACCGTTTTCGTGCTTGAATCATGCTGAGACACTGGACCAAGTTCTTTCACCAACACACAATTTCATAACTGATAACTCAAAGTGCTGAACAACCACCACACTTCACATCGACACCAGCTGCACTATACTTTTTTCGCTATCGCGATAGCGGTTGGTCTCCTATGTAAGCGAAGCTGAAATACACCATCGCATATATACAACAGTATACACAAGAGCGGTGATATGTAATAGTCGCACGATAATGCAATTGTTTCACACACGTCTTCGTAAGTAAACTCCTAAACAATAACACTGGCTGTGAGCAGAAGACCGACTGCGCGGGGCGAAGAACCATGAATAAATGGCCTTTTTCTTTCGGATCAAAATGAGCCTCATGTCACATGACTTGGTCGTAAGCTCACACTTGATCGTTGTCTAAGACGGATAACTTCCCTTTGAATCAAGTGCACCCAAACTCTACCGTTTCCAAGAAGCGCGGCGTTATGGTGCTACTAACTCGTACAACTAACTCTGCGAAGGGGCATCGAACCGGTTGAACACATTCAAGGCCAACTCTCAAAACAGAATATCGGAGTTGCAGAAGGAGTGAGGTATCTGTGACCGTACTACCCGGGCTGATTTCATACTCCAGAAATGATATTGCGCCCACATTCCTTTTTAACCTGACATGTTTTCAAACCATCCAAAGAAAGTGCATCATTTAAATCGGGAAAGTGAAAAACGGCCTGTTAAGAGTGCTTCGAGGAGTTTCATCCGTTAAAACATGAAATGAAAAACTAACTCGAAGTGAAGTGATCATAAGTAAGAACTACGATGGAAATCACTCGTGTGAAAGCTTAAACAAGGGAGAAAGCCATTTGTAAACCCTGTAATAAGAAATGCTTGATGCATGAAGTGGATAAATGTTATTTTAATATATAATCCAACGTGAACTTGTTACACTGGAAAACATTTGACATACTGCGGGCCCCTAATGTAAATTAGAGCATTTATATTTTCTGAAGATATTCATTATGCAAGCACTGTTGAATGGAACAAGAGATACATAAATATAGGATAAGAGAGATGACAATTAGAATAGAAAGTATTAAAATAACGTTTTATCCGGGAAAAATAAGGAGAATAAACTGCCATTGCAGTTTTACAGAAATGGCCCTATGATTGCTTGGTGGCATGTATAACTCAACAATGACCAAGTTCTTCAGTTGTGCTTTTATTTCTAGAGGTAATATTTTATCTATTGCTTGCTCTGTGTTAACTATTCTTCTTCCTACCTTTTTATTCAATACTATTTCAATCCCTCGATGGCTCTCTACTATATATTTTTATTATCACTCCAGTAATCCCTGCTATCCTTCCATCTCACTTTGCATAGGCCTAAAACATGTGTATTTCTTATTTCTATCTCTCGCTTAATATTATCTAATTTTCCTGTCCTCAATATTGCTCTAACATTCCAAGTTCCTATTGTAACTGATTTGGTCTTCTTCTGGATCATCTGTGCTGCTGCTGTCAATTTTAGGATTTCCGTATTATGATGACCATTCGGGAGAAAGACTTGCTGACTTTTGAAAAGTGGAAGAGACACTGAAATAAGTGTGCGAGGTCAGGAAGGAGGAAGTGGAATACTTCAACGGGGACTAAGTCCTCATTACTCTAGGGAGGCAATTTTTCCCTAAATATTGCATGACTGGATCCTTTTAGGATAGACCTCATAGATCTCTGATATTTACGGCATATGTACACATCTACCTCCACACTCAAGCAGTGGCAGTCACTCCTCCTCAGAGACCTTTGAGAAGAAAATGGCCTTGTCCTAGATAGGCATTTACTGCGGCTTATTTCATGCAATACCCTCCCCTGTAAAAACCTGACCAACCTACCCCTGAATTCACTTCACATAATTGAACATCTTGTTTTGTAGAGCTGGTATATGCACCTGGTGTCTTGTTTCCAATACTTTCTTTCTACGCCATGATAATCCAGTACAAAGGTAGTAGTGTATTATAATAATGTCCAGCTAGTCGATTATTTGTGCCCAGGCACACTTGGAATCCATGAAATGATAATTATAAGCCAAAAGTATTCTAATACACTAAAGGCAAATGTATATTCTTTCAGAGTATTGAATTGGTTTAATGCTTGTCAAATTGAAAAAAATAGTTAAAACTAATTAGATGAAGACAATAAATAATAAGCATGAATGAGACAATATTATAAGCAAAAATCCATACTCTTCCTGTTTGTCACAAGTGCCAAAGTGGATTATCCAATGCCTAAGATCATGAAACCCATATTCAATTGGTTACCTTATTTCAAAGCAGTCCATATGGCCACTGTCCAACAAAATGACCGTGATATGGCAGCGCAAAGTAAACACATGCAAGTCTGATGATCTAAACTTGCCCATAAATAGGCTTAATGACTTCCCATTTAATTCCTCTTCATTCCATATGGGTCATCTTCAGTCACTTCATTGAATTGTAATAATGGAGCCTAGCTCCAAGGTATGGTATTCAACATACAATGGACCTTATCAGGGAGCAAACACAATCTAAACACAAAGGTAAAATATACACAAAAAGCAAGAACAGAAGCAACAAAGAGAAAAATATACATCCACCAGGTACAATGCAGCAGATGCAAGCTAATAGTGTACAAAGGTTTTGAATTAAGTAAACTAGCTAGTCTTGCTGACATTGGTTGGTGATTAAATACTTTTAAGTCCATATAAGCTAAGGACTGTTACAATCCAGTCAATCTATATGGGTTAGCAGATAATAACTTCCTGGTGTTGTATTCATGAGTTTCACATCTTTTAGGAAATTAATTGATTCTTTAAGGCAATGGAGTATTTAGTGAGTACAGGATACTCAATATTCTTAATTTGATAAACAATGATCCAATGTTCAAGAGGTGATGTATGGATTACTGCACTCATAACCTCTTGTAGCATAAAAAACTTTTTTATGTCAGGGGCCTAAACCCAAATTTCAAGGCCAAATTCAAAGTGGCTATTGAAAAGAGCATTATATAAGGATATCAGGCATTCAAAAAGAATTAACATGCTTACCTATATTCAAATGAGAGAATCTCAGACTGTATAAGTACGTGTACAGTTAACAGATGGAGAATCAGGATGGGGAGTGATAGGCTGGGGAACACAACAAGGTTGGTTGTTATCAACCATATTTTCAACTAGTACATGGGTAAAATTTTTGAGGAGCATACATTGGACTAGAGATAAGGAATAAAGCAGGTGAGGAATTGATTAAGTCAGATTTGCAGATGATCCTGCTACAGTGCACTAGTCAGATCGGGATAGCAACCATTGCTGTGCACATTAAGAACCAGAGTAGGTATGGAATGAAAAATCATAAGCCAATGAGGTCCACAACAAATAGTAATGTTGAGTTAAACATAAAATCTGAAGGCATAAACTAGAGCAGTTGGAACACTTCATTAGGATATTTAGTAAATGCAAATGTGCAAGAAGAAATGCTTAACGCAATGAAGCATTTGAAAAGAGAAGTGAGTAAATAACAAGGCCAAATGTAAAGAAAATATTAATCAAAATCTCAACATGGAGCATAAGGTAATAAGGTAGAATAAGTACATAAGTGTGGAGAAGAATTAAAAAAATAAAACTGACTTTGAAAATTGAAACATAAATGTGACTAAGGTAAACAAAAAAAAAGTGCTAGGCAGAGAAAGGGAAGAGCTCCCTGGAGAAATTTGAAGAATGCAGAAAAAATGGATTCAGAAGATATGGCAAGTGGCCATTGAATTTTGAAGCCTAAAATAGGGCTGAATTTGGGAAAGTGAGATAAAGAAGGGAACTTTGGCCATTTTGGAGGAGTGCTATGAACAAATTCCACCACTGAACAACGGAGCAATATTCAAAATTATGTACTCTCTACTTTGAAATTAAGGTGAAAGATTAGGATAATTAGTCATACCATACAATTTGCACATCAATTGTCTTAAAAAGATGAAATTGATAAAAAACAATAACTTTTTTACTGGGTGCGAGGTCATTCAGCAAAATAGCATTCCTCCAAGGATTTCACTTTCAGATTGGTCAAGATTTCAGATATATCAAGTAATAAAGGAAAAATATTTATTATTATTAAAATTTATTAATGAAAATAAAAGTTACAGAGTCAAACAAATACAAAACAAAAGTTACAACCTATTATTTGTGTATTTTTTCACATCTCAAAAATCCTCTCATACATCAAAGTGCATGAAATCCATATAGTTAATATCAGAAAGTTTTATGAAATTAATAAATAAAAATAATGTATGTTTCCAAACAATGTATTTATTCTAAAACAGCACACATTATTCTTTTTTTTTCACTCAAAAGCCTCATTTTAGACTTAGTAAAAAATAACACAGAATATGTTGAAGTTTGAACTAACTTGGTTGCTGAAGTTACGTATCTTTCTCTATGTCCATTCCACTGCAAGACTTCTGAAAATTCCCTATTTGGAATAAATGGTTTCAATGAAAGAAAAGTAGTACTCTTACATTCCATCCTAAATATCTTATTTATATGCTAATTTAACTTGAGAATCCTCAGGTTATATTCAACTGAAAACCTTCCAACATTGTGCTTATTTAAATAAATTAAACAGCATGAAAATTCTTACTCATGAAAACATCAATCAAACAAACTATATGTGCCCACAGCATATTCACCAAGTTCAGTAAAACTACCATTTCAAACAAAGCAATTACTGTTGTAAGTTCTGTAGTGAAGAAAAATCACAACAGCACCTGAAGGAAGTAGTAATTCTAATTTTTAAGGGTTACATCCCATTTTACATGTAGTCACAGTCAACAAATAAATAACCTTAAAATAATTCTTAATAACTATTAAATGTTTCTTCCTCTGTAGCTTTTCCATTGTTTTTAACTGGAAAAGTTTTTGAGTGTCCATCCCATAAAATAATAAATTTCAATGCCAACGGCATTTAAATTTGGACATGCACACAAGATCAAGCAAAAATTTCTTGGTATACATAATAAGAAAATTGTACATTAGAGATAAAATATTGCAAGGAGGCAAATGCCCAAATTCTTCTTGGGAGATTTTTTTAAACAAAAACTGTCAACACAGAAATAAACATTAAGTTTAACAAATACACATGTAATTGATAAATTTCACTTGTTTGTATGGGTATTTTTCTTGAATAAAAATTTCACTAGGGCTCAAATTTCAATTTTTTTCAAAATAGCTAACATGTAATAGCAATACTACTATGAATTTACAGGGATTTACTGCAATCAAGCCCAAGACAGGAAACCACCTTCATAACTATTATTAGCTAAAGCAACTGCATATGAATATGGCATATATGAAATTTTTGTTTTAATAAAATTAACATACATCAATTTTATTATAAAATTCAAAATATGGACTATTATATAACATCCTCTGAGATTTAAGAGAGTTCAAATAAAATTAATGAAGCAATAATATATCCCCATTTATAGGAGCTGCGGATAATGTAGCAGAGTGTTGCTCTTTACCTGCTGGCAGCATATTAACAAGAGTGCCACTACAGTTTTCAAACCAAAAACCAATCAGCTACATCCTTATAAATGAAAATATTCTTACACTAATATCTAAAAAGGTGACTTTGACTTTCTCAATAAATGACTTTGGTCAAGAAAAATGAAATGTAAAATTTTATATTAATGAGTGACCTATGACACAGGCAATAAGAAAATTAATCAAGCTTTTAATACGTGTGATGAAAACATGGCTTAATATAGTGATCTTAAAAAGGGAAATGCTGTCGATATAGCAACAAATCTAGTGCCTGAAAATGTGTACACAAAAGAAGCGAAGGTCATCAACATACTCGTACTTGTATTAACTAAAAGTGAAGGTGCTATGTGCATTAGCTGGTGCATTGCACTGATGATTACAGAAAGATTATTCATTAGATTTTCAAATCTGTTATGGAGTAAAACAATAATAACATGTATGAAATAAAGCAATGCCTGAAACATGGATCAACAACACTTATGCTCTAGGTAGATCGAAGGATAAACATATAGGCAATTCATGGACATTAGTCAATATTCACCAATATTTCTTTGCATTGCCATACCAGCTCCTCATGGCTATTTTTTGGCCTACTTACATTTTCAGGTGAGAGTTTTCTGTTCCTAAGCATTCTCAGAAAGGAATAAAAAGAGAATAATAAAAAGAGAATAATTATTGTACACTCAAAGTTCTTAATGGCCACAGTCTGAATCCTTCTGAAATAGAGTTAAGTTCATTGAGCGTCAGTAAAAAATTACCTCCACATAAACTGAACATATTATTAAATGAAAAACTCCAAAGATACCCTTAAATTATTATGCAAATTATAACTGATGATCTAAACTTAAAGAAAGTCATAACTCCAAATCTTCAAAGATACAAAAATTAACCCCACAAGACAAAATACTTTTAAGATTCAAAAATTGATATACTGACCTATCAAGGGCTTCTCTCTAAAGAAAATTGACCTTTTGTATATTGCTTTTACATACATGCTTGCTAATTCAACTGTGTACATACATGTGGGATGTATCTGCCTGTTTAATAGATTTCAAAAAGGTGTTTGTTAGATTGAATTGAGAAAAATAATGAATATATTGCAGAAAGTAGGAGCAGATTGGAGGGACAGATGACTAATCTGCAACCTGTACATGTCTCAGACTGCTCAGGTGCCAGTGGTGGATGGAGATTCCAGATGGGCAGTTCTAGGTAGAGGAGTAGGGTAGGGTTGCCCAGTATCACCTCTGCTGTTCAACATATATGTGGAGGAAATCATCAAAGAATAGAAAGAACTGGAGATGGGAATGAAAACCAGTGGGGAATTCATAAAATTATTTAGGTTGGCTGATGACCAAGCTTTAGTTTGTAAGTCAGCCAAGAGGTTGCAAGCATTGCTGAGTGAATTGGAAATTCAGTGCGACAGATATGGGTTCTGAATAAATGTAAACAAAACAATGCTTATGTGATATTCCAGAAAGAGAAAGGCTAAGTTGAGCCTTAAAATGGGAGGGCAAAAACTACAGCAGGTGGAACAATTAACGTATCTTGGAAGTGTTTTGTACCAAAATGGTGTGAGTAGCAAGAACATTAGGAAAAGAACTGATTACAAGGACATTGAATAAGGATGTTAAGAAAAGGCTTATCAAAACTTTGACGTAGAGCATAGTTATGTACTGTGTGGAAACATGGTCAATAAAGCAGGATGGATTGGAGGCTTTTGAAATGTGGGCATGAAGAAGAATGGATAGGTGAAGTGGACAGAAAGGAAATCAAATGAGGTGAAGTGTATGGTAGAGAGGAGAAGGGATTGTTGTGAGAAACCATAAGGAGACAGGAAAAATGGATAAAAAGTATTGATCAGTCGTGGGATGTTGAAGACTGTGATAGAGGAGAGAATGTTAGGGAAATGAGGAATGGGCAGGAATAGGATAGGGATGTTGGATGGAATAAAGTGAGGAAGGAAGTATATGGAGTTAAAGCAGGGCTTATTGTAGAGTGGAATGTTGGGTTATGTATGTAAGCATTGTTTGGTGGCTTGTGTCCATCCAAAGCCTACCTTAACCGATATATTACCTATAATAATGATACATGTGGGTATACAAGAGATTATTTGTCGTTTTACTGATGTGGCCATTATGAAGATGTTCTATTATGCCAAACATATTTTCAAATGATTCCAAAGAGTGGCACTGGCATGTTACTGAGATACAATGCATGTATGTACAGAAATGTTTTCCAATGATGAAAGAAGGATGACTCCAACACTCATAACATACTTTAGAACTAGGCACTAAGGTCATCATTTTTCCCTCAATACTTGTTACATGAGAAAATCTTTGAAAAACATCTCTGGAGTGAAATGAAGTATATACATATTTGCATATCCACACAACATGCTGGAACATCAAAATTGACATCAAAACAACTTTGCTTTCCAGCCACTGTTACATACCTTTCTCCTGGCTTTTCTGATGGTGTTCTTTTTAATCCACTGACAAACTGGAGTCTCTTCTGGCACTCCATTACTTGTAAATTTCTTCATCTGTTATCCACCATAATGTTCATCAGAACAATTCTGTTCCTTCTTTTAGCACAATTTCTTTACATGGAATACTCTTTTAAAAGGCATCCTGTCACAGCATTCAACAAAGCAAACTGATACTGGTGATTCCTTCAATTCTTACATTTGCCATCACAAAGGTGAATCCAATTTCGGACATTCTAAACATAAATTCTTAAATGCATTTATAAAGAGAGAAAAACAATTGTGGACCAGGATTCAGCATATTCATGGTTCCAAGGGGTCAGCATTCCATCTCATCACTACTACGAATATAACATCCCAGAATTGAATATAAAAACTAAATTCTATGTCAAATTTTAACTTTCAAGATCCACAATATACCTACAGAAGCTTTGAACTTTCACATACTATATTTTTATCAACTATGAGAGGATTAATTTTTTATTAATCCTCTTCTAACTATATGCATATGCCAAGGTACTTTGGGTAATTTTAATGAAATGTAAGAGGAGTTATGGCCAGAAATAACAGTCATTTACAACTTTTCACTAACAGCCTTTCACTTTCAACCATCTTCACTAACAGCTACAAAAATTTAATTGGATCCTCCATAACAGAAAATCGTAGTCAAACAAAAAAGTTTTTAGTGCCAATAACATAAAAAAGTGCCCATAGTGAAGCATTTGAATGTGAACTTGAGACGCTTGCATTCCATGCATGTGTATGGGGTATGAGAAGGCATCAAGAGTACTACATGCATAAGTTTCATTTAAAAAAATTAAAAAGAAATTGCCTACATAGTCAAAATATTTTTCAGATTCCTCAACAACAAACCACAGTAATGAACCCAAAAGTTGACTTAATAGACAAATGTATGACTCGCTCAATTACAGGCCTACAGTGGGTAAAATTCCCACAGGAAAGGGGGGCCAATTCCTTAACTTGCACCATTTCTGGTGTCCCAGGAAGATCAGGTAACCAGAAAAGGAACGCAGTTTGGGGGAAAGTGAGTTCTCAGAGGCATTAGCCAGAGCTGAACCCAGAAACTCCAGTCGGAAGACCCAGTCAGTCCAGGGCTCAGCCCCACTCAGTCAAGAGTCCAGGGCTCTAGCCTTGGACTACACTGCCACCTCTCTTGACCAAGTATTTAAATAATTATTGAAATAATCGTTAACTTTGTGGATGTACACATTAATAACAAGAAGCCATGCAAGGTATCTTGTACCTTTATCATTTTCAAATATTTCTGAGACTGGTCCTTTGGGCATCCTCAGAACCCATTGAGCAGCTTGGCTCCTACAAAGTTGGGGGCAAACGGCTATGATTGATGGATCAAACTCAGAAATGACACAAGTACTGCATTTCAGATTAACACGGTGACAGAGACCATGGCTAAATCATTTACTTTGTAGCATTCCAGGGAAATTTCACAAGGAAGCACTGTTGTGGCTCATATGAAAAGTCACCAAGGTAGTGAAACTACCTTGGTACCAAGCTAAACCAATTAGCTGGTACCAAGGTAGTGAAACAATAGGAAGGGTCTTAGCCATAATTATTTTCATGGTAGGGGCTTCTCTCAGAAATTACCATGGTCTTCAGGGGGATGGGATTGTTCACAGAAATTGTACAATATTAGTATAATGATGTTATAAGGAAGATATAAAGACAAAGAAAGAAGGAAATATGGAGATAAGAAGGTGGAAGTAGGACATAAAATGGGAAAGGGATAAAAAATAGGAACAGAATTAGGGGAAATCGGGTACTAAGAGGCAACAGTGGTTTAGCAGCATAGCATGCAGATTCATTAAAGGAGCAAAATAGAGGATTGAGAAAGACTGAATTTCTGAGGAACAGGACATTCTAATTGATCTCTGCAAAGCCACATGCCAATTTTTTCACTCCCCAAATAATATGGGTTAGGTTCCCAAGTGATGATAGCCAACTACGACAAATATTATACCCTATCACCCTTTGCCTTCAGGTGAATTAAGTCCAAACTAATTTCCCTTTATTTGTGCCCAAAAAAATTCATCAAGATGATATTTTAAATTCAAACTTCACAACTGTTTGGAGAAGATGCTGATATGACTGGAAGCCATTACCATATTTGACAGCATAGAGGATGCAACATTTTTTCCTTATGATTAAAAAAATCACCCACATCATAACAAAAAGTCTGGGTTCTTCTTACTGAGTTAAATTATTTGTTTTGAAAAAATTACTCACACTTTTGTACAGACTGTTGAAACTTTTTCTTTTGTCTGCCCTACTGAAATGAGGATGCACCCTATATGCTGTCAAAATTAATGTATTGACCATGTTATTTAATAAAAACTAAAAGAAAAATTGTAGATCACAAGAAATATAAATATTTTCGTAAGAAAATTCTTTTAATTCTTCATCAAGCTGGAATAAAACCAAAAGTAATATTTCTCGAGTCTCAACTAGTAAAATTCTAAAGAATCTGATTGAAGATTGAAATGATAGAGTCACGGGTTTTGGACAGTACTTAAAAACTAGTACCCCAAATTGTTGGCTTTCTAATTCCATTTATGCTATCTGAAATTCCTACTCTCTTCCCAACTTACCCAAAATTTTCACATCCATCTCAGGCTTCAATATCCTATTACTATCAATATATCCTCCACCCATGTTTTCAGCCTCCGTAAAACTTCCCCAAAATCTCTCTTCCCCTATCAGTAGATATGATTGAGAGGTAGAATCGATAATTTAGCGGAGTGGCATTAGTCAGAGAACCAAACTACTGGAAATAGGTGTACTATTGGGTTCATTTTATGACGCACTCACAGTATGAGCCATTTCACACATTATATTTGATGGATCTCACACATAATATTTACATTAAATATGCATGGGATGATAGGAAGGGTATATCTCATATTGTTAGAGTTGGATGCAACTCCTGGTAAAATGATAGTTTTTCTTAGAGATCAACAATTTTGCCACTCCAATGGCATGAAATAAATGCTAATGTTTCAACTAACATGAATTGTTTTTAAATGAGTTCAAGCAAACATCTCCACAATTCATTGAGATAATGCAAGTGAAAACTATATCTACATCACTTTTCATCTTTCTAGGGATCATTGACTCAAAAATACCATTTCCAACCAAGAGTTTCTCATGTTTGCCAAAAAATGTCGCAGAAATAAAAATAGCACAACATGCATTGTAAGGTAGGCAGCGAAAAATGGATTTTAAAAATATTTGTACCACTTTAGTGATTACAACAAGGCAATCTCTTACTGGGACAGTGAAAATTATAAAATCCATGCAAGAAATGATCATGCTTATTTAAGTCTTGTAATAATTCTTCAAAAATACAGCCACAACCTAAATACTTACATGAGTTATCAACTTTCAAAGGAGATTGGCATATTTGATGAACTGTGACAACTCTTTCCGTCTTGTTTCAGAGTCTCTGTTGGTCAATTCCTCCTCCAAGTGATGTAAAACCACTTCACCATTATCCATCCCAACAGCCTTTAAACCATACATGAATGACACCATTTCATTTTTTCATACACTCAGAAATAAAGCCAATCAGAATATTTTCAACATTTAAATTACAAAACTCCTCACCATATATGCTGGAGAGTTTCCTCTTGGGAATGACAAACTAATGTCAGTAATTTTCCCAACTTTTGGTGATGGGAGAGTGGCAAGTGGAAAAATGTCACTAGATGCAAGGTCCCATATATGCATTCTGCAAGAAAATAAATATTTCCAAAGAGAAATATGAAACCCAAATACTAATTCTTCTAACATACAATTATGTATGTCCATTTCTGATAATGAATGCAATATATTAGAGCACCATCATTATATAAAACTATTTGCCTATTTCATTTCAACATACTTGGAATTTTATCAATGAATGAGTGAGAAGCATGCACAATAAGATAATTATGTATATCTAGAAACACTGAATTAGATTAATGGACTGAGTTTTGCAACATAAATGTATTCAATAGATGCAAATGATGGAGAAGAAGAAAGTTTCCATTGCAACATAATTGTTTATTTTCAAGTGAATTTATAAAAGGTAATTTTTTCCGGGGCATCTGCTGGGAAAGTTGGCGACATGTCAGAACTTAATATAGCCAAGTATCAAATTTCTATTTCTCTTGCAGTTATGTTTTGTTAGAGAATTACATAATGTGAAGTTGTTAGTAGATGAATATGTCACAGGAATCTTGGACAATCTTCCAAAAGTAAAAACCATCAAACTAAAATGAATATTCTATGCATTTTTTTGTACAGTACATAAGCAAACAATAGCAGTTACATTTATTACTCATTGCTATCCGCTTTATAAACATGAAGTGGTATTCCAATGATATAACTATTATAAGGGCCTTCAGAGTGATGAAAATGAGTATTCCTCTAGATCGGTTGACAAGGGCTTTCAGCAGTCAGGAAATACAATTTTCTTCAGTTATCATTTGTTTTTACCAGTAGGGATCTTTTCAGAGTAATATTTAAAGTTTTTCAATGACAATACTATTCCATTACCACAAACGTATGCATGCATCTTCACATATTATGTCATGCCTCCAGATGAGCCAAAGGGTTACCCCTTCCAAGTGAATATCCCCAGTAAGGATATTCACTTGGATAATACCCGCCCATTCATGCATATTGTCTTCATCACATATGTTTAACCCATTTAATTTTTTTTCAAATAGACTAGCATTAGATATAACAGATACATTTTTAAGATACAAGAAAACCAAAAACTATTAGCATTCACTCCGAAGGAATATATTTCAGTCCCTTGAAATTTGAAAAACTACTCGCTCATATTCACGAATCACCAGCTAATAAATATATCCTCACATAAATAATCACCCAAGAATAATTTTATTACTTCCATTCTTGTACTGGGTTCTCAGAGAGTAAAAACCAGGTGGTGAGAACATGGCACTAAGGGTAATTTACCAGATCTACATGAAATGACAAAAATAACAGGTAAATTATTTATGGATTAATGATACTATACAAAATATAAAATTTAACATTGATTGATCTTTAGCATTCACCTGATAAAATAGAAATCAGTATTCAGGGTTCAGTGGAAAAAAGAAGGCTTTAGAAACAAAAAACAGGATTTAAGATTGGACAAACAAAGGGATGTGGGATTGGGATATAAATTAAATCAAAATTTGAATTTGACCTATCTCTAATTTAAACCCAGAACACTAGAAAAAGACTGGGATGGTCAAACTAGGATTGGTCTCACCTTGATATTGAATCCACAGTAAAAAAGACAAAGGGTCTTTGAGGAGACCAAGCCAATTTCACAATAGCAGAGGGCAGTGACAAAGAGGGAGGCTCCCATGACCCAAAGTGCCTCTTGGAAGAGTGGCTGTAGAGGTGTACTTGGCCCACAAAATTACCAACCTGAAGGAAGAGGAAGATTTCAATTATCAAATTCCATTGGAAAGGATGACTGGGAAATAGAAAAGAGATTCCCATATGTATAGAGACATTTTTAAGGGTTAAACGAGATATTAGGTAAGCCAGAAAGTGTAAATATATTAGGCATATCCACACTAGACATGCTAATTACAATAATACACCTGTATACTAATACAACTATTAATGGCCGCATGTAAAGCATCAGCCACAAAAGAGTGATGTATTTGGGTTTGCTTTTCTGCCATTGCTCCAACAATAAATTTCTCCATACTGCATATATTAACTGCCACGCAGGCTTCATCACTGAAGCCTTTTCAATATTCAATAAGAAACTTACAATAAAGAATGGAAGTCCTTGAGGGTTGACTGCAATGCTCACCGCTGAAGCAAATGAATCTGAAAATTTGAAGATTACATTTTGCATTCAATTAACACACCAGGTAAAAAATAATTATTTGACCAAAAAATACATTTAATAATGCTCACATGTACACAAATGGTAAAAACACATTAACATTCATCCATAAATCTGCTGTAAAAATTATAATAAAAATTTTATGCCTTAAGGAGGCTCCTCTGATATCACAAGTATACGAGTATGTCAGTTTAGCCACACCTAGTATATAAGTAGAAGTAGTAGTAGATTTACAGGAGGACCAACAGCTGAGGTCGCCTCCATTAGGGATGGATTAGAAAGGAGGAAGGGTGGAGAGAAACCCATCATCAGCATTAACCCACTCTTATTGAAAGGGGCCAAGAGGTTTAACATGCCATCTAACAGACGGCATACTCACTCAAAGAGCTCTCCACAAAGCACCTCAAGCAGGGTTTGAGATACCACTGAAAAATATCTGGTTTCTCCAGAATTTAAACCCAGAGCCTTACATTGCATTTATTTAGTGTATAGGTATTTACTTCTTTACTTTTCCAAACTTTTGTAGTTAAATTATTTTACTTTCAAATGAATGAATAATATCTTTTAAAACCTTTTCAATAGAATATGATTTTATTTTTATGAATAACCTACTCACATAGTGATAGATGAAACTCCTTGATTAATAACTAACTTAATAAAAAAAAACTGCTTCAAACCAGAACAATATGTCACACTTTTAACATTGAGGCTAAAGTCAAATTTGCCACCACTCTAGCAAAAAATACATAGAATATGCAGACATGCCAACTTTCAAAAATGAAAAATCGGGAGATTTTTAGAAGTGTATCACGAAGTAATCACTTTTAATTACCACAATATTTGCATGGCACCTTAATCCCTTTATGACACTTTGCCAATTTTTAATGAATGTCACACTTTATTAACATGTTAAGCTAAGTACACAATTTGAACAGTTCATCAAGAACGTAAGAAGGAAAAATCGGGAGTCTCCCGCTTAAATCGGGAGAGTTGGCATGTCTGAATATGAAATGAAAGAATATACAGGTGCTTTACTACTCACCCTTCAACCCAGGATAAACTTTCATTGATCTCTGTTCTCCGTCAACAGGAAGACAGACCACACTGCCCGTATCAGAAGCAGCCAAGATCCAGTCACTATCAACTGCCAGAGCATTCCACAAGGCAACATCATCAACTCCATCTGAAAGCCTAAATTGAAGACACAATTTCCAGCAGATAGTATGACACAAGGCATCACATATCCCATTACACAGGAGGCATTTATCATAATTTCATGAAGACTTTAAATCACAAATTGAAACACATAATTCATTTCACTAGCAATTTAAACTGACACAAAAGTCAATCCATCCATATCCTGACACCAAAACAAGGAAAACCAAAATTTGCTTTGTTTGATCCCAAGTTAATATTCGAATTTGAAACTGCATCGATGAGATATTTTTTCACTTGCAACACAAAAAATAAAACTAAAATATTAATGAGCACATGAAACAATAAAATTGAAGTGTTAAAGTAAATTACTCTAGAAGCCACTGTTTTCAGAATTCCAATTCAAGACTTGGTAATGATTTTCCTGATAACACATGCCACCTTTTTTTCCAAACTTTTCTCAGTGTTTCACTTGACAGTTGCAGACAAATAAAGAGAATTGTAATCAATGCATTCTTTAATTTAGTTTATTTCATGATAAACATTTTTATATAAACAACATCATTTTCATTAATTTTCTAATATTCTTTTAAAACCATAAGTCTAATGCTAAAGTATGATAACTTCAAAATGGAAAAAACCGATCTCCCTGAAAAATGTACCAGTGGCACTGATATTCCACCAACCCTTCTAACACCTTGGCACTAATTCTGGTCTATTTCTGATGATTGAACAAGCGATTGTGTAGACTCCAACTAATCACAAATTTAAATATACTTTTGAATGGGATTTCCCAAATGCCAAACCACATTCACCCATTTAAAAAAATGAAGCCCTTTTTGTTTTTTTACCAGATATTTTGAAGACACTGAACAATCATAGACATTTTACCAATTTATCCGAAATAATCGCAACCCTGTGAAATTAGGATTTTAATGTATAGTAAAATATGATAATACATTATGAAGATGATGAAGACAGGTAAGATTTGACTCACATGATCTTCATAATGAATATTAAGTATGAATATTAAGTATGAATATTCAAAGTAGAATATTAAATTCTTACATACTTTGGAAGTATTTCCCAACAGTACTGGTTCCAATCTGTTTATACCAATTTGGCATATTTAATGTAAAGTGTACATATTTTGCAATCTATTGAGGAACCAGAATACCAAAAACAATTTTTCTGCAAGGAAAATTTTAATAGGCATCGGGATCCTGAAGGGCAGAAAGTGATGCTATAGTAATGTAATTATCATGCATATATGTATTCTTTTAGCATAGAAATACATATGAAATGCAAATGTCAAAGGTAATAAGATGTTTTAATTTTCCATTAAAATACTCCCAAATTAAAAGATTCAGCATTCTATGCATAACATTTATAATAATATTCGTGCAATACTTTAATCTTAATATTAACTTTAATGTTAATTTAATAAAAAGAGAATTTGGTTGTTCCACATAAAAAAATATTTACGCGATCAATATTTCAATGCTGGGTCACATCTCCAAGATAGAACAGATAATACATTATATTGCATGCCTGGGTCATGCATTCAAACTACTTTTGTCTGCAATAAAAAAGTCTTCTTTTTAACCATGAAATGATTTCATTAAGCGACACCTAAAATGTTTTCTTTGCATTGCATTTTGTTCTGGAGGGCCACTGATAGGAGAGCTTACCTTTCACCTAGAATATCCTCACGGTTAAAAGGGTGAAGAGAGGTTTCAGGAGTACTCCAATTAGTCTCTGCCAGGCAGACTTTCATACTGGCAACAAGACTCACTCTTCCGACCCCATTACTGCTCCCTCTCCTGATGACACTCCAAACCACAACAACACCCCATTCATCCAGACTGCAAACCTACCAAGGAATGAATTCTTGTACACTATCCCTACACATGGTCACAAAATAGCAGGTTATTCTTTTCTCCACCAAATGCTTTGACAAAAATCAATTGTGGAAAAGAGCTTCCAAAAAATAAAATGACTACAATAAGATCAGTTTATCATGTCAGAATGTAATTTATATGGGATAAAACCTTCACTTTAATGAAATTTCACTAATATACCAACCCTTTTATGGCTGTTTATCCCCTTTAGGAAAAAAATAACCAATAAGGCCTTATATAAGACAAGATTTTTTCCATTACTTTATCACATAGTAAAATAAAGAGACAGCTGAATAACCTGAATCCCATTTGGGTGTACTTGGATGAATGAATTACAAGTGAAAGGATGAATTACATGCAGCTGACAGAATATGTCAGCAACTAACAAAAATGAATAAAATATAAAAAGATAACAGGATTGCTTGGAGAGCTGCAACAAACCAAACCCTATATCCATACCTCATAGTAATGTGTAATTACATATGCAAGTATTCACTTAGAAAATGGGCTTGTGGGTGCCCTAAATAATGATAATACTTTATTCAATTCATAAATGATACAAACACATTAATGTCATCAATACAAATATTACTTAATATAAAAACATGAGCTTTTAAATGTGATGAAGATTGTCACAAAAGGATTCATCAAATGAGTAAAATGGGTGAGCAAGTAACCTTGCATATCCTATTTTTGAAACTATGGATACAGTCCAATTTCAACTGAATATGCCGATATTATAGTCATATGTTCACATTATGAAATAAGTTTTAAGTTGATGACAATTTACAATAAGTAGTATTTAGACTAGCTTTATCCCCATTGGTGTAGTTATGGATGGGAGATCTTAATTGGTAAGTTTATAGATTAACTTTCACATGAATTAGAGCCTTAAAAATATATAAACTACATCCAGGGCTTTCTTTACATAAAAACAGCTTTACCCAGTGTATTACAGATCTGACTGATGTGGGTCTTCTAATTAATTTTTGTATCAATATAAAGTCCGAGTACTTTAGAAGTTTTATTTTCAGTTATTTTTGATTTAATGCTGCATACAATATGATGGTCTTTTTAGTATTTAAATGTAATTGATTAATAACAACCCATTCATTAGCCCGTTTTTGGGTAACACTAAATCGTACCTTTGAATATTCTAGATGTTGACATTTTTGGGTAAAAGTGGTGCCATCAGCATATGAACAGATTTAGATTTCATATTACAGGGAAATCATTTATCATTTTGATGAAAAGTACTGGGCCAAGCACAGAGCCATGTGGGACACCACATTTTACTTCAAGAGCTGCAGATCTACAGCCATCATTTTCAATCACATCCCATCTCATTCCTGCATATTGACATTCATTAATTAATTAGTTTAATTTTTGCAAATTTTAAGAAAGTATTCTTCGTAAAAAATGCATATTTAACCTCATTTTATATACATTCTTAATTGACACTGAATTCTATATGCATCTGGAAAAAATGTGATAACCTGAACATTCATGACAGCTGTTCTGGAGCAGAGATTATTCATTACAAGAACTACAGCAGTTGGGTTCATATTAAAAGGTGGATTTTCATCATTTCCACATAATCCCATCAAAATACATGTACTATCTGCTTTTTAATTTACATGGCATCAAAATTAAAGAAACCTCACACTATCACAAGTTAAAGTAAAATACGGTCTTATTGATTATATGCACTGGGTCTGTAGGTATTAAATAAGTAAGGAACCTGTATGAATAAATTAACATGATTAATAGATTATGAAAGCCAGTCAGAAACCAAACAATAAAATAAATCCAGTATTCATTTTTAAAATATAAAATAACTCAATTAGTAACGGTTGAAAATGCATGAAGTTAAAATCCCAGTAATAGCTTTTGTGCTTGTAAACGACATAATAAAAAACAAATTGCCTTGTATGCCACTTAGTGCATATGGCACATATCTGCACTACAAAAAATTCCACAAAAATCCATAGCCACTTAGAAGCAGTTTTAATCTAGTTAATAAATAATTAACTATTAATACATGGGCTCATTTTTGTTCCTGGAATGTCATTCAAGGCTTTGACAACCATGTATTGGTATCTAACAATTTTTTATCAATGAAGTTGGACAATTATTACCAAAAGCAGGAAGGCAGAAGTAATTTGGGGCATAAAAAGAAATTTCATGAAAGTCCCTATATTTACAAAAGCAGTATGTCTAATACACGCTGTTAGGAGAGTATGGGAAAATGGCATACCACCCATATCAAGTAAAAGTTATACAGTGATATTGATCACCTTACATACTCATTCCACCCTCACACAAGTCACATCACATCAAAATCATGGCATGTATCACCAAAAATTTCTCAAGAAAGATCATGTTGCCTTCCACCATTTCTTATTTGAACTCTTCTAATTTCGCTTAATTTCTGTGTGTTTTTTTCTCCTTCCCAAAATTATGTATATAATAATAAATTGCAACCTAAGCTTATTCTTTGATGGTTGGGTTTTCAACTAATTTTAACCCTCAATAAATTTAATTGCCCTCTTGTTTACGGTGAATTCACTTCTTTTCCACCAACATTACTCACTGATGGGTGGAATTAGAATTGTTTCTTTTGGCATCATAAAATACTGAAATAATGGCAACTTCCCAATACTTTCTGTTTCAACATTGGAAAGAGTTAAAACGTTAAAGAGGAATAAGAATAGGCAGAAGTGTTGATGAATAATGATTGCAAATTAGGGAGAGATTGTGATCATTCAGGCTAACAATGGTAATAACGTATAATATATGACTGATACTCACAATTGACTTTAATTCAAAGAGGAGGTCTTCAGCCCTTAATTTTCAATTTACATTTCCTTTCGTCTATGTTCTGCTCATCTTGTTTTTTTTTTCAATAATAACAGTAGAGCATGAAGCTACAACTCTCAATGCAAGAAATGTTACATTTGGAATTAACGCACCCATAAGTTTTCACTCTAAACATGTACCTGGTTTGCAATTTTTTTTCTGTTGGAATTTATTTTCTCCATCTCTCCATCACCAAATTCAGAATACAGAATTGGCTCCAGACCAACAATTCTTCCGAGGTGAGTTTCATCTCCTTTTGCAAGCCAATGAAAAGAGGTTATGTTCTTTTACTTTCAAAAAAGAAGCAGTCATGCAACATACACATGCAGTTTGACAAATAGCATAAAGCACTCTGGAGAGAAACTGTAATTTGTATTTGTTATTTTATTACTTCACATTTATGAAATGTCAGCAAATGAAGTCACAGGAAGAAATTATAGTATGGGTTTTCAATGAAAAGTTGAGTATGAATTTTTAGCCAATAGACAACCATTTAATGTTAAATAAAAATGCATAAAAATTATAAAAGTATGTGGCACTTTTACAAACATAACAAGGGGTATTTGCATTGTGGCAATGTCTTTCCTTTATGTTTCCCAAACCATTCATAACTTAAATTCACCACAACAGCAAACTAAATACTAATGCATGTTGAATAAATTATTGCACATAAATGTCATTGGTATTTGGCAGAGGCTTAGGTCATCGCTCAACTACCTAATTAAAGAATAGGGTACCCAAAAATAGTCCAAATCATACTGTGTTTGGCAGAGCTTATATAGTACACATTTCTTACACTAGGTGGGCATAGAAAATCATTATGAGTTCCAGGAAGGTATTGATGTCATCTGGGAAGGTCAAGGTAGTCGCAAAAATTCATTCTGTAAAATCAGTTTCACTTAACTTACTAATCTATTCAATAGTTTTTCTCTTCAAGCGCAATTACACAAGCTTTTTCAAAATTATCTTCAATTCTAGAAATTGACCGACATCCTCAACGAGGTTTGTAATCAAGTTACTTTCCACCTTCTTTGAAACGAGAAAACCATTAGTACACTTGAATTTCTCCCATAGCACAATTCTTGTAAGCTGTTTTTAACATTACACCAGGCTCTGAAGTGTTTTTCCCAACAAGGAAACAAAATTTCACACCGGGAAGTTCACTTAAATCCACCATGATGGTAAACGAGAAGCAAGCAAAACTGCTTCTACAAATTGAATTTTTGTGACCGACCTTGACCTTCTCAGACGACAATAATATCTTTCTAGAACTCGAAACCAGTTGCTCACCTAGCAAAAGAAATGAACACTACTTAAGCTCTGCCAACCGCAGCATTATTCCAGGTATTTTTGGGTATCCACTTGTAAACACAATGACTTGATTGTAAATTAGCAAATATGTAATTTTTGCACACACAGCTATTAATAAGTTATACCTACCATGTGTGGTAAATAATGGGCAAAGAGCTTTCTCAATGCCTTTATCTGGAATGGGTAAGTGAACATGAGAGCCTCCTTTCTCGTACATGTCCCACACACAAATAGACCTGTAATCAGATAACAAAAACAATTAAAAATCTAACCAAAGTTAAAACACTAAACCTATCTAGCATTATAAAAATTACCCACAGAACAAACCCCTGTTTTACTTGCATATCCAGTCAGAAAGTTTTTGAACATGTGGATTCCAAGTGAAATCCACATCAGAAATGTTTTCGATTTCCATCTATGGTGGAAATAAGGTGAAATGGAAATAGAAATTTTGACAAAAAACTACATATTTTTAGGCATTCAGTGGGCATAACATTTTTTTAGGAATCAAGTCCTTCTGAAAAGCCAAGTGTTTCAGACAGGACACACTTTGAAGTACTCATTTGGAAATTAGGTGGACTTTATGTGATTATTAGGTGGATTTCACGCGAAAATTAGGATGGTCTCCTGAGAAAATTCACATATTTCCCTGTAAAAGTTACCTGAATATCATGATCAAAGGTCACATGAATTCCACCATAGGTTTCCACAAATTTCTAACTCTAACTAACAAACAAATTCCACATGGGCTCCACATTGATTCCATCAATTCATTCTCACAGGACATAGGCTAATTCACACAGTAAATCAAACATGTTCAATTAAACTACACTTGCAGTATAAATATTTCCCTAATTAATGCCATTTTACATAGTATATAACCTTAATATTAAAAAATAAAATTCTAGGAAGAAAGGAAAACATTCATACTAGGTTAAAGACCCAAGACATATTTGATTTTATGAGGGCTGTTCAGAAATTAACCTCCATTTGCATGTAGCCAGCAAAGTAGTGGAGGGAACCAAATGTTGCTGTATTGACACACACACTAAGGCAGTACACCTCAAGTTGCAGCATTTGGGAGGCTGTGTCACTTGTTATTTCTTTACAATAGTAAGTCAAAATGAACAATACAATTGGAATTCCATCCAAATGTACAATCCTTTCAGTGATAAGGTTTTACTGGCAATAAACTACAAGGCTGCTGACATTCATTGGAAAATTTGTGCTGTGCACCGATTAAGTGATAAGTAACAGCATTGTGCATTAGTGGTGTTGATAGTTTCAGAGTGAATGGACAAATGTCCATGATGTCCAAAAACTGGTATCCATCAATTCATCTGTCACAAGGCTAGGCCAACCACTGTGGTCCTCATCATGAACATTGGGGTGGCCATTTTGAAACTGAATCCACCACTACCTCACTCCAGTTTCACTCATTATTCCATCCCCATACACAAAAGAAAGTCGGCTATGAATTTCAATTGGCTTGCTGTTTTTTGCCAGTGAAAACCTAACCACAGATCGCACTTCACAATTCACAGGATTTTCTGTTGCAGTGCCCATTTTAACAGTTCTCAGTGAGCAAAGTAGAAGTAACACAGTCTGCACACTACCACAGCAGGGGTAGGGAGTGTGTACTGAGTTCATGGACATTTAGACACCAAGATGGTGTCTCTAGCCCTAAACACCACCATACTAGACTGAAACATTACTTTCTTGACAGCCCTCATACTTTCTAATGATATTTCAGCAGGGTGAAGTTATGGTTAATTCTTAATTATCAAGCAAAGCATACTTTGCAAGATATTTGAAACCAATGAGGGATTACTCAAATACATTTTCTCGCAATTTTGAAAAGGCTAGCAGACACTAAATAAAACTTTGCTACAATGTCAGAGTGTAAAAATCATTCACCTTGACCAGGACTCAAACCTGGATCCCTCGATGTCCAACTGAGTGCTTTAGCCAGTTAAGCTACTGAGATTTTAGGGACTTTAAAGGAACAAGATGTGGTGACAAATACCATACATACAACGTCATTTGGAGTTGTGCGCAATGTGCTGCAGTCCACAAGGTTAAAACTTGGGGGCAAACACTAGGGGTGTTTTACCTTTGACAAATTCTGAGAAACTGTGCCACGACAGCCACTTTTAACAGAGTCATCCGCTAAATGGGCATTAAAATGCAATAATTTCAGAGAGTAAAAATCTGGACTTGTGCTTTAGATCCAACACCATCTAATTAAAAAAATCTCAAGCATGCCTTCCTCTTCCTCAAAAGCATGAGGCTTAGCTTCCTATTAGCACAGATAAGTTTAAATGTGTTTACAATGAAATTCAAAGCCACAATCTGCTCCGAATGGTTGCAAAAATATTTTATATTTCAAAATATTTCCTCAAAACCTTATGCCTGATAAAATTATTAAGTGTCATGCATATACTAAGACTATATACTATATGTCTGCTCTCTTTTTGTCAAAAAAAACTTCACCAACACAAAAAATACAAGTTTCTGTTCAATCAATAGCTAGATCGAAATTATATCCAATGCGATAGGAATGGAAACAACTCCTAACCTTAAATCTCCAAACATTTTTGAATTTTTGTTTGTTTTCTTTGTCATGCCATCATTCACCTAAATGCTAAAGGAAGCTGGAAGAAATCTTATATCCAGACCCATAGTGATTGTATAACTTGTTACTTGTAAAACATATTATTTTCACCCTAACTTTTTCAATCAGACAGATTAGAAGGATGGAAGAGGAAACAAAGTGACTATGCCATCGACACTGAGCTCTCAGAGGGAACATAGGTTGAGCACAGTAGGCAAGACAGGAGGTAGAAATTAAAATCACCCCAAGGAGCACCATAAATGATGAAAATTATTAACAATACCAGGCTGCTATGTTTGTCTTAAGGCCTCTACAAGGTTTGAGGAAATTCTTGAACAAATAAGTAACTCTTAATGTCTATTTTTCAAAAAAGATATTATTTCTGCATGTATTAATTACAACAAATTATAAATACCCACCCATCTTCACTGCCAGCAAACAAAAGCTGTCCATAGTCATCCATTCCCTCTTGAAAGCAGGCCCTGGCCACAAAACCCTGGCAGCATAGTAGCTTGTATGGATGGGATGGTTCACTAACACTCCAAACAGACAGCAAACTAGACTGAGACCCATCTTTCACACCATTTCCATCAGTATCTGCAATTTGAATTCTTGTGTTCTCCTTTGAAAAAATGTACACAGTAAATTTTCAAAAGTAAACATTTTACAATGGCAAAAACTCAACTTGGATAAAGAAATATTGTTGACAAACAAGAAAATTTCAGGTCCCTTCAATTTCTACAAATCAGTTTATTGCAAATGTCATTCCACTGCATTTCTTCCTAAAATATTACCAAACAGTCCAAATATATAAAAGGGATACTAAAACAATAATATTTAGAGGAAAATGATTTTAAGAAGAAAATTGTGACTTCCTTCAATTTACATTCAAGATTATGTTTCCTGCAAGGAAAAAGTAATTTTTGTGCATTAAAAAATGCAGCATCACACTTTCTTAATGCAAGGCGGCTCCTCCCATTCTAGATTTTTTAATGCTAATTGTTTTAGATTTTACCAAGTTAACTTTTACAAAACCACACAGCATTCTTCTGGATTAGTTCAATTCTTGTATAATTACTTATTTGGAGGATTTGAATTGCAAACTTTTAGTAATTTAGCACCAACAAGAAAATGAGAATTCCCATCATGATTTATGGCCACAAATGCTGAAATTCATCACGACTGTAACATGTTACTTGAAAAAATGGAATTAGAACTCATCATCAATTGCACATCTAAAATAATAACTGAACCAAAGACAAGTTATTTTTTGATATGTTTCTCATTTCTGAGTACAAGTGCAATAATGAAACTAGTGATAATACTCACAGGATTTCTAGCTGGGGCATGGCAGCATAACAGCAAGTTTGAGCGGGTTTTACAGAAGCAGACACTTGTCACTGGTCTTGAAGCAAGCAATGACTTCCACGATGAGTCTGATGATCCACTTTGACCAAGTTTAACAGAAATTTTGGACAATGGCGAACTCTGTGAGCTTCCTTCAAGCCTGAAGGACCCAGAATTGTTCCACTGCTCCTCTAGTAGGATAGCCATAACCTAAACATAAAAAAAGAAGACTTAGGGGACTAATAAAATATAATAATTGGGACAATGGCAATTCTGAAAAACAATCACGAAATATTAACCCACACAAAGTATACAAGTCTGTAACTCTGTCTGTAAATTATACAAGGGCTAGCAATAATGCATATTCAATTTAACATCAAAGATTGGTAAAAAGAATGATTTTAGATTTTAGTGATAAAAATATCATCTAGTGACTCCATGAAGCCCTTTCACTAATTGCATGTAACTATGTTTTAAATAGAATATATGTGAGACAAATAGAGGACATGTGCACCATGTCACTTAGCATCTTTGAGCTACTTGCTTCCAATACTTTCTAAAAGATAGTTTTGCATCAAATAGAACAAATGTGATAAAGTGTTGTCAATATGGGTGACTAGTAAACTCTCAAAATTAACTCTACCACTTAAATGAAGTTATCTCCGATGTTTTTCAGATTTCTGCATGCCACCCTTAAAGAGTTGATGATCCTCACATCTCATTCACAAAGTTAGCAAAAATCACCTTCCCTTCTCACAAACTATATTTTCATTAATGGTGTCACATTGCAATTGCTTTTCATTCATGTATTTGAAAGCAACCATTCAGCATCGTTGAGACTACATCACCATTGCATAGATAGTCTTGTTTCTCTATTTGAAGCATCTATCTCCTTAGTTTTATCCATGTACTTCAAGAAAAAGCCAATCATTGATGTTGAACAATTGTTGATGTGCATACTACAGGCCTGTAGATCAGCCACACAAAAACCTTGCTCCCGATTTTCAATGATTTCACTTTTCATTTCTACTGTTATTTTTTTATTCTCTCAAGGCTTTCTTTTCACAGATTTTTAACAGGGTCAATTTTAAACTATGTACAAAATATTGAGTACAAAGAAATAAACTTACAAGCTTTGCACAAAGAAATCACTAATAATATATTTGAACACAAGTTGAGAAAAATATGTGATCACTAAGAGACCCTAAGATGCTAGCTGAACAAGTGCCAGAGACAAACCGCAGTAGCAGGTGCACAGTGAATCTGGGAATTCCTCTCTCTTTATCACTCCTTATGCAAAAAGTCGCTCGATAAGCAAGTCATTTTCAGGACCAATACTTTTGCTCATTATGACAATTACTTGCTGTGCCAGGTGCTAATTAAGCAAGGTTCCACTGTACCTGTATTAAGGCATTCAATAATGTTTGGTTATGCTTTGCACATGAAAGTAAATACAAATTTCATGCAGTAACAGTCCATTCATAACTTGATATAAATTTAGTAAGTTAATTCTTTAATATAATTTCAAAATGTAAAATAAACTAATTTTACACTGTTGTAATACACATAACGTTACTTGGTGAAAATTCATGTACATCTGTCATTACTATTTTCATCGATTCTATAAAAGTTGCAACACTATAAAATAGTTTATCTATTACTTCCGATGAGATGCAGACCTCATCTCATGAGGATGGGGGTAAATGAGTGACTATTATGAAATAGTTGCAGTAACTGCCCTGGAAGACAACATAAAATGTTGGTTTAGTTCTAGTCCTGTGCATAATAAAATCATGAAAAATCATCACATTATGCACTGGAAAACGACTAAACCAATCACGTAGCCAGAAAAAAAACAAATGACTGGCGAAAGACAAATTTTAACAATGAATCACTCGTATGGATTTATATTCATCATATAACAGCAACTAAAAAAATGCAGCATAGATAGTCAATAACTTATTTGCTGCATAGTAAAACTATGTATTTGCTTGCCTTACAGAGAATATGGAATTCTCAGGCTTAATGAATGTGAGGGATGATGAGGAAGTATGGATAGTATAAAAATGTTTAAATTAAAACATCAAGTACTACTGACAACTTTTGATTTTGTGAAATTAAACACATTTAAAGAAAGCCCAGATATTTCAAACTAGCATTTTTTAAAAAGGATATAGAAGTTTCAAAGCATTCGATTATCTTTTCAATTGTGATTTTATTAAAATTTAAATTTTATTAAAACTTCGAAGAGAGTATCACGGATTGTTGAGAGTTTGCTGCAATAGTAATAGAAAATAAAAGCCAGCTAAATGGACGAAATATGGCTATTATACATTACCTCTCCTGCTGATTCCATGAATCTTCCTAAACGGGCCCATGAACCACTGTCCAGTAGAAGTGGATGTGACTCTGTGCCCTCCTTGTCATTTAAAGTGATAACTGGTGGTTTCTGGGTCCAGACATCTACCATGGTGATGTAATCTGTCTGAGTCCCCTCTGAGTGTGAATCTTCATTGGTCTGGGTAGAAATCTATGCAAATGATACCACATAATCATAATTTAGATCACATAAAATAAAAATGTTTTCACCAGGCTCTTACCTAGAATCCTACCTGGCATATGTATATACACAGAAAGAGCAAGACAGGTAAGTTTCTGCCCTCTCATGTCACAATTGAGCTTGGAAGCATGGGAACATGAATACTATTTAAAAGCAAGTTGTACACAATGAAATCTGCTATTCATAATCCTTCATGTAAAAATAATCATTATGAAAAACAACCAATTATGAATGTATATGAAGCTACATTCATCATTATTCACATGCTACTTGTATCATTTTCTACTCATAATTCTAGGGATATTCAACAATGGAGTATTCTGTTGATATGTTGTCAAATAATTGTTAAGTATATACATAATTTTACATTAGAATACGCATTTCATAAAGTGCCTTTAATTTGCCAATTCCTTGAAAGAAATTGGATGTTTAGATAACAATTCATTTTATAAAGATTTAAAGAAAGATGCATATGTAGTTTTGATAAGGTTTTTAGTAATTATAAGAAATCCCAACAAAAAATACAACTTTACCTCTATTAAGCCAAGATTTAACTGAAATATTGTTTATTTTCTTCATTCTTGACTGCAATTAAAATGAGTTTGAAAATTAAGTGAAAAAGTCCTTTGAAATCTATCCATTTAAAACTGTTAGGTTTTCCAAAAGCCCCCAAGGTTGTCTCTACCATTATCTGTCTAGGGCTGAACACAAAAAATTTCAAATTTCTCTAAATTGAGTGAACATAATAAATAACGGTATTTACATCACATCAAAACGTTTATTAAAAGAAAAGCTTCCAAAAATAGGGATAATTTGTGTTTATTATATAGCCAGGCAAAAATGACAATCTCAACCATTTTTAACATAATCATCATTTTTAAAATTGTACATATTCCTCCAATTCATCCTATAACCCCCTGAGTAAAAAATTGATACCATGCATGGCCATAATTTATTTAGTAAATCTACATCATTTTTTTACCCTAGCCTCAGAAACTCTTTTGCTGTACCAGGGAAAACCACTTTTACAAAAGCACACATGTTAAAAACCGTTTGCATTAAATGTTGGTATTTACAACATTTTTCAGGTATTTAAATAGAAGAGTATCTATCTTGAGAAGACTGCCTTTTACCCTTGAGTTTAACATGAGAAAAATTATTTTTTACAGTTCATTTCAAAGAGATACACATCAACTAATTTGCTAATTGAACTTAGTGTAAATCAGTAAAATTAAATGACCTTTAACTGTTGAAGTAATCATTTACAATGGCAAATGCCTATTATCACAGTGTCATTGGCTTCCTTGATGATATGAAGGGAGTTGTAAATCTTACTTACTCCTGTTTGACTTATATATATATATATATGCAATGTTTTCAGCTTTCTTGGAAATTAGGTGTCACCTTAGATTGGAAACCAACATCTAATTTACTGATTGCTGAATAAGAAGTTAAGCAGTACTATAAATCATGATAATTACCTCCCAATATTTGCCTGTGACAAGTTACACACGACAGACTATAACATAATGTTATAATAGACTACACCGCCTGTGTGATTCTGTCAAATATGTAGGTAGTTGTATGCAGCACCTGGATTAAATATCCAATTACAAATAAAATATTACATAATTACACAATCTCAGACAGTGAATTTCATGTTTAATGCTGAAGAGCCACAGTAGTTGTAGCTTGTTTTTTGCCTGGCTCACCAGTTTTAATGCCTCTTTACCTTCATGCCTACATTTTTCTTGACCAACCCAACACCGTCATCAAATTTTTGTGAGCACAAACCTGCTTTGTATTTAGATGGCCTCGACATTTCATGAAGGCATCATATGGAATTGGTGGCAGCTCAAAGAGCGAGTATGCAATTTCATCCAGAGTGATCATCTGCAGCAACTTCCGACCACGCTCCAAAGCTTTCTTTGCAACCTGAATAGACAAATTAAACAAATTACTAAAAAATATTACTACAAACATGAAAATTGACTTCCTCTATGAAATTCCAGGCATGCTACTGAATGAGATTTGAAAATCATTATATGAGGCAACCACTCTCAATTCACATATTTATATTTAAAATGAACTCTTTAAAGAGGCTTTATCAGAGGAAAATTAGGTATTTTATGATATGTCAAGATAATTTCAATAAGGTCTTCTTTCTTATTTAATTTTTCTTCCTTTAAAAGCTCCTATAGAAAACTAATATTCTGATTAGTTATAATTGACTAATGGAAAACCAATAACTTTTTTCATAATATCAACATACAACCTTCATTAGGTGCATTTGATGATTGTGCTACCCTACATTCAACAGATCTCTTAAGATGAATACAGACATAAAGTGCATGGTATCAGTTTCCTCATGTAATCTCTTCAACTGCAAGTACAAGGTTAGTGGGAAATGTGGAAGGGTAAGGATAACAAGCGGAAAAAAATTTCCTTGACTGGGACTTGGATCTCAGACTTGCCAGGCTGATGCTCTACCAATTAAGCCGTCAAGGAAATGTAATTACCTCTGAAATCTTTAAGGGGTTTATGCAACAAGTGACCTGGTTTGTTGCCTGTGAGCAGTGGAAACCTATAGCATCCCCAAAATAAGCAATAATATCTTTCACCTGATAATGATGTGCATTGAATTTGAAACATTTTACATTACTAAATAAAGAATGAGTGTAATTTGTCTGTTCTATTCAAGTTCATTATGTTACTATTTTAGAAAAGTGACTTTATTTTCCACACACTGTTAAGCTGGCATCAAATACAATACCAATAAGTGTATTACCTCCTTCTCAAGGGAATCCCTTTTTGAAAAGTAGACTTCACAACTGATGCAACTGGACACTGGTTTGATGACTCCCCGCTCCGGCAATCCCCATTTCTTGACCACTGCTTCAGCCACTTCCTCCCTCTCATCAAAACCCTCATCTGCATCCACCTTTGAGAGCTTCAGAGGGGAGGCATCCTCCTCGGAACGCTTTTTCCTTCCCGAGTCATACAACCCAGAGTCCATCTTCCTTTCACCATCCTCCTCATCTTCTTTCAATGTGGAGCTACCCTCTGCCTCTGAGCTTTTCTTCTCAACTGTCTTTACTGCATCTCCTTTGGCTGCATTCTCATCTTCTCCATCACTTGATCCATCACTCTCAGAACCAGAAGGTTCACTTTTGTCACTTGAAACTAAACTGGTGGCTTCTTCTTGATCATCATCATCTTCATCTGTATATTCCTCAAAGTCAGACTCATAATCCTTAAAAAGGAATTTTTTTTAATGTTCAACATAATGATATATTGGTAATATTTAGTGTTAGCAAGCATTTCAATATAATATAGGAAATACTACTACCACTACTACTGAAATCACCACCATTATAATGTAAGAAATTAAAAGAATAGAAAGTAAGGGAGAAATTATTGCATATTTCTTTCCCCTCTGTAACATACTGTATGTACACTGCTTTATACATGCCCCTCAGTTCCTGAAACTACCAATCTTACTTGCCTTGAGCCCCTCTTTACACTTCCCCATGACTTTCTTGGCATCCTCCTTCCTCACAAACCACCTACTCTTCTGGGTTACTCCACATCAAGTCAAGCAGGCTCACAGTTTCACCACAGCCGAACTTCACAAACTCAGAATTCTGAGAGTCTGTAGAAAACTTAATGAACATAGTTTGCAATTGCCATGTCAAAGTGACATAGCATATTAAAAGTAATTTTAAATTATTATGTTCATTCTATTTTAATTAAATATGACCTCTTTTGACTGCTTCAGTTAAACAATTATGCATAGAAAAATAAGCAATAATTTCCTCTGCGCATACTATCATAATTTTGAGTGATGTCCAGATTGAGGATAGCTTGAAATGTATTAAATTTGATGGCATGAAACTAAACAAAATAATGGCTCAAAAACACCCCCAGCTGTCGTATATGTCTGTACAAAGTTTTCCCCTGAATATGCTCTATTGAAATGACGATCAGTCTTATACACCTGTACATCTTTTATGCCATCAAATATGGTAATTTTGTTGGGTTGATTTGACATGAAATGACCCTACCTGTCTATTACTGACATACCACACCCATATTTTTTCATGATTCACTAATTCCTCATCCAATCTCTCCTATTTTAACAACAGGCACTCCGCAAGAAACCCATACCCACTACATTCAGTTGATATTCACGCTTATCCTAACATACCCATGTTTCACTCCCACTTCACAAATGAGGAAAAACACAATTTTGTCTACTGCCAGGGTCAGAGTGCATACAAGCCAATAAGTATTATTTAGTATCCTCATTGTTGCCCTGAGTTCACATGAATGTGATATTCAAATGATTGTCACTGTAGCTCAGTATTCACCAATAGATGGTAATACTAATATCATAAAGTGTGAGGTTATGAGTTCTAAAATACATTGAGAGAAGTGTTGAATGAGTTTGACCATGGTGAAAGAATAATAATAATAGGGCACATGATGGTTGGGCTGGTGTCAGTGGGGACACCTATGATAAATGTAATGAGCATATTGCTCACACACCCAAAGATAATTGAGAAAGCTGGATTGCATGAATGGAAATAGGATTATTACCTCATTTGTTTTTTCAGCAAAAATCTATTTTGTCATGCAAATCATAGGGGAGGTTCTAGGAGTATGGTTGCTTTTCCTGTACACGATGAAAGGCTTAAGGATGAATAAAGGGCATTACAGGTGATGAATACAGAGCAGACTGCTATTTGGCAATCTTAAAAATAGACGGGTGGCAAAGAATGTCGCAGTGAAACGGCAAAGGAGAAAAACGTTGAAGACTGCATGAAGCATGTGTATTATTTCACAATGAATAAATGTTTGAGGATCGGATGAACTTAAATCGGGCAGAACAGGGCAAATTCAAGAGTCTGACAGGAATGTGTTCAAGGTGCTGCATATATATGTGAAAAAGGAGTGGTCAAGAGAATAAAAATACATACTGGCGGAATGCAGAAGTTCAACATACTTTGAGTGCAAAGAAAGAGGCTCCTACTGTTGTAAACAACGCGATTTCATGGAACTACGTAGGTGATTCACTGAACTCATTAAGTCATTTTTCCGAATTTAAGAACATAAACTATATCAATAGGGCAGAAACATGGTTACAATTTACAACAAACGTGGAAATTCACTCCAATGCAGTTTCGACGCCAAAAAGAGTACATACCTCAAAGTCGTCTTCATAATTATACTCTTCGACGATATCACCACTATAATCAACACCTTCCACGTCAATACTATCTTGCACTGAAGCATTTTGTTCTTTTACACTGGACTTCAAAATGCTTTCACCGTCAGACTGCCCTACACTTTGACCTGACGTCTTTGATTCAGCGCTACTTTTCACCGAACCATCGGAGTAGGTCCGAATCGATTCTTTGGTTCTTTTTACACTCGGTCCATCACCTTCTCCTCGGTGTTTAGACCTCAACTCCAGTGTCGAGGTAAGTTTCGAATTACTACTTTCACTGACCGTGGCATGAGAATCTGTACCACATTCAACTGCACTGTTATCGTCAGAACTTTTTGTCCACGTCCTTGATCTTTCCCTTCCCTTCGCACCACCAACTTCTATATTCCCCACATTTTCAGGCGAGTTAACTGCATTTGAACTACCGCTCACCGTATTCTTCAACTGAGAAGACTTTTCTACCTTTGATTTTCTTACATGTTCCGACATTATTTTCGTCAGATTTTCTTTCATTCGTGAGCCAGATTTTTCATGCGTAGTACCTTTTAAAGAAGTTGCAACCATTTGCGAATTTTTTTTCTTGGTAATGCCGTCTTCCACTACTTCAGTTATCTTCTTAACACTACTAACTCTTCTTGAATCACTACTAAGGTCCAAATTTCTTTTGATCTCCTTATTTTCTTTAATGGGGACGGGCTTTAATTCACCTTTATTTCGAGAAACACTTTTGCTTAAGGAGTTTCTTGACGATGCAATGGAAGGACCACCTCCCTTAAACTTAACATTTTGATCTTTTTTGTCAGCCGTTTTATTTTGATGTAATGAACTTGACTTTCCAAAACTAGTGACCCCTGTTTTCAAAGAAGCGGCAGCCGATCTCTCACTTGATTTCTTGTTTGACATGGCATTGCTTTCTTTGATGGTACTCACCCTGTGATTAGTACCTACCCTATCCTTTGTACCCATTGACTGTGCGGCGGTCTTAGAAGAATAGGAAGTATTACCTATACGTTGTTTCCCAGATATTGCCGATTCTTTGTCCCTGGAACCTGGTTTTTCAGTCGCATGTTTGCTCACTGCTGTTTTCGTTCCACGATGACTGGTTAATAATGCCTTTCCCGAGCTATTGGAGCCAACAGTTTGAGCATCTGATCCCTGGTGAACTCCTTTGGTGTCTCTTTTTGTCTTTGCTTGGTTCAATATTCCACGAGAGATCACATCACGATTTTTACTCTTGACGGTCACTTTTGAGGCAACTGGGTCTGGTTTTTCTTTCTCTGGCTACGAGTAAATGTAAAAGAAGTAGTTTTTATTCTTTATCCAGATATAAATAGCAAAATTAAACTTATATTATAAATGAAAGGACTTACTAAATCTCTTTGCATTACGAAATTTTAAAAAAAATGCTGTACGTCCCAAGCAGAACACTTTACAAACAAAACTATTTCCCGACAGCACTTGCGGTAACAAAAGAAGAATGAAATTACTCGAGAGGGTATCGGCCGTAACGGCGGTATCGGTTGAATCGAGCTAAGTTGCTAAATCATTAGAATCAAGTTCATATGCTGGTCACTATATAGATAATGGTGCATTTCTGCTAACTCGTGCCAAAAATCTCAATTCTGAATGTGTTTTGCATCAATTTCAATACCTTTACACAATAGTGTAGAGGTAAAAAATAAATTGCATTCTAGTAATAATTTTTTTGTCTCTGAGAAACTAGGTCTGAATTTGGGTTTTTTTGCATGCAGTGTTTAAACAATTGTATCTTATGATGAAATGGATTTTAACTATTTTTCAATGAAAATCGGTGGCAAAAGTTACATCCCCAAATTAAATACTGATTAGAGAAACCTATAGAGGTATTATTTGCATTTAATAGATATTTAAATTATATCCATGAAAAAGTGATGTTAGATACAAGTCCACATTTTAGGTATTTTTCCCTTTCTCTTCCCGAGAAATTTAGTCTATTGTTCAGAATTATTGAAAGGAAATGCTATGCTGCTAACTTTCCTAACAGATCTTTAGCAATCCAATATAGCTAATTCCAATATAGCTAACCTACAGAGAAAGAGGAAAATGAACTAATCCAGATTTTCCCCAGCCCTATTCATGTGGTAAGCCTAACCTCACCAATATTCTCCATGCAAGTTTTCAAAATATATCTATACTGTCAAGAATTCAGACTCTTAAAAGTCAAATATGGCAGCCCTTGTTGCTACTGTATTTGAAATGGTCTATGCTCACCTTAGAAATTGTAGGTATTCCTACAGAAAGGAGTCATGGTACAAACTGCATTCTTAAAGTTTTGGGATAGAAATAAATAATTACCATATTTTAAAAAAATGTAATGGTAAATAATGTTTCCTCTTACATTTTCATCAGTACAACCCAGTTGTTATTTTTATTATAAGAATATTTGATTTACTTCATATACTCTCAAGATTCAATTCTATCGAAAATTTACATCAAATTTTGTATACTAAATGGTTTCAAATTTCACTTTGTGGAAGTATTTGGTATTCATATTAAAAGATTTTGTACTTTCCCACAGGATTTATTTTAAGACATTTGTTTAAGACACTTGTGGCATCACCAGATACATTTGCACCCGATGAATTCACAAGTCAGTGAAATGTATTGCATCTTAAAATAGTCTGGGAAAGTACAATACCTTTTAATCTGGATACCAAATACTTCAATTAAGTGAAACCTGAAACTGCAGAGTATACGCAGAACTGCAATTTTGGATATTGAATTCCCCTGAAGTGAACACATTATGGTCTAATGAAAAATAAAGTTTTTCCTCACGTGAATATTTTACATGTCATCCATATAAAACAACTGATGGTGATAGAAAATGGTGAATCTCATTGAATTATAAATCAGTAGAAAAGTACCTAGTATTCATTAGGGTTAGATGAAGTGTCTGGGCCTAACACAATATGAGCATTCTCTTCTGATGACACTAATTTCTACCCTATCAGCACCAACAGCACATGAGCTAGTAAAAAAGGGAAAACAGTTATCAATCTTCAGTTTGACTGGTGCCAGAATAACTTTCTTAATGTTAGTAAATCACATATTATATATTTTCCAAATAAAAATAAAGACCAATAAACCATTTGGTTAATATTGTTGGAAACCAATTCCTTAAGTCCATGGCAAAAACTTTCCAGATATCTCATTGGATAACCAAAAATAACTTAGGTTGACCATTTAAGAATCTAGGTAAAAGACCACTCCATTTTCTACCTGATGTGAAAGCAGATGTCACTGGATGTTTTGACCTCTGTACACAATGGGGAATTCCACTTTATAATTGTGCATCCTGGGCTCTTCCACCATGTTGGAATTATATACATCTATTCAAAATTAAAATTATGATCTTGCATCTTATCCCAAGAGTTCTCTAGTGTTATATCAAAAGTAATCTATATGATGCTTCATGCCACCCAGTTTAGAAAAACTGAATACATTGCCAATTCTCAACTTGAATTAAGCTCAAATGCATGGAACTAAAAATGCACAATAAGATTCCCCACCCAATTAAGCTGTAAATGAGAGCTCATTTCAAAAACAAATTGTACCATTTCTTACAGTCAGACTAGAATCACTCAGCCAATATTGTATTTGTAATCTAATAAATTAATTATACCTGCTGAAGATCTTCCTTAGTTGCGCCCTTTTTATGATGTAACAATCTAATCTCTAGACTAATGAATATTGTAATATGTAAAATGAACATTCATAGCTACCATGAATGTAAACTACAGCTGTCAGTTTCATTTTGTATTCTACACTGAAATATGAATCTGACACCATTTAGTTTTGATACCATCTGTGGAGAGTTGTGGGTATTGGGGGAATGAGTCTGTTGAAAATACCGAAAAATATTAATATTTTTATGGCTTTCACTGCTTACAAATTTGCATTTTAATTCCCAAATATTAATTGTATACTGAGAATACTATATTACTTAATAGCACAACCATAACCAATTAATATTTTAATCTATGAAAAGAATTTACTTCTTCATAGTCAGTAATCATCCAAAAAACACAAAATAGTTTGTCTTTATTCAATATCTTTAAAAACATTTAACTTAAGGGGTATTTCCATTGAAAAAATTGCAAGGATCCAACACATTACAGTTTTATTTTCTGCCAAATTTGCTGTAATTCCCTAAATTTACTCACATTTTCATATGTGCAATGTAAAAAAAACATAAAATGAGTAATAAATAATTAACTATACAAAAAGATATAATGGTGGTATGTGTTTTATAAATTTTCTGCTTATTGCAGAACTGGCTCAAGAAAAAATGATCCCAGAATACAGCAATATTATTGCACATAGTTTTCCAATATCTTGGAGGCCTGGCTATTCCACTGCAATGAGAACTGATTGGGCAGCGATGAGAGGTGGGATACTTCCAAGAGCGACAACAAATTCCATGCTGTTATACGCCCTATGTTTTGATTGTACATATGGTGGAGGCTATTACTCGATTACATTCTTTGTAAGATTTCACAAGTATCTCATAAGACGGCAAACCTTAAGGCCTACAGTTACTAGCCCTTACGCAGTAGCCATGAAACAAAAGAGAGTTAGCCATTGGTTGTCATTCTTGTCAAAATAATTACTATTAGATAAGGCAAGCCCTGGATTATTTTTTAATTACACTTTTCTTGGAACAACATTTGTAATAAGTTTCTCAATCATTCCTAAGCTTCTATTCCAACACTTTCGTAATAACTTTTGTGCTTAATAGTCGTTACATATCTAATAGTATATTCAAGGAAATACGCGGTGATATCAGCATCAATTAGGGGATCTAATTAAACAAGTAGACATTTACTAACTGTGGATATCATCTAATTTCAGTGGGTCTACTAATATGGGTTAACATCAATCACTGAAAACAGGGGTTCTTTTAGTGGATGTCCTATAAAATTAGGAGTCATTTGCCAACGTGAAAATAAAACATTTGGAGACACTCTTATCATTAACATCCAGAAGTCAAAGAATATGCCATATTTATTGTTTCAAGTATTAGGAAAAATATTTACAATCAACACAGGATTAATAATTCACAATAACTTCGTTATACTCTTAAATATGATAGATTGGAATGCTAACATATTGTAACACTAGTCGGTGATCATGACTCAATGATAATTCATCACAGCAATTTGAAATAAAAACATGATAGTGCAAAGGTACGAAAAGGTGTGCCTATTTAATAGCTATAGACTTAAAAAAAATGAAGTCAAGACAGTTAAAACAATCATGGCACCACATTCAGTTCCAGCACCACAGAAATATAATATGCTTTGCACACTGACTCTCTTCAAAGCCAATTATTGGCAATATGTTAAAAAATATGTTCACGCATAGGAACCTTGGACAATTTTCCTTTCATGTTTCATAGTAAATTCTACAACAGAGCACAACATAAGCAAATTATCCATTGAGCAAATGTATAAAGATGTATATAATAATATAATGTTCCATATGATAGCTAACTTGAAATAATCACCTCCTCACGATTGGATTAACAATCTCAATATGACAAAGTTTCTAAATGTAAAAAAATCAATCATCATCATAAGCATCGAGCTCCTTATTTTAATGCAGTTATTAATTTCACAGAACTGCCATTTCCCTTAGCATAACTTCACCACTTTATTATGGAAAACTTTAATGAGTTTTGAAGGACATAATCCTTGACTTTGAAGAAAATGTGATGTTTGCAACATTTTGCATAAACCTAACAATAAGTTACTCTTATCAATAATATCATTTTTAAAATATCCCAAAACTCAGGTCTGAGTAAGGCACAAGGACTTAGTTTACAGACTTCTCTCACATACAGGATAAACCATGACCGTTTTTATATATATCAAATAAATACACATAAACAAAGACACTAAGTTTAGTCCATATAGAGGGAAAAGTCACCCATGGTATTCCATGATCCACATATCAGAAATGTGGCAATATGGTAAGCATCTTTTTTTTTACCAGTTCCATATCACAGTACACAAGTTTTACAAGAGTAAAACAGCAGACTCACATGTTACATTTTATTTGCCTTCCCACCAGACTTTTCCACAGCTTGAAGCAAAAAGTTAAAATATACAACATGGAGAAACCTGAGCTCCACAACCACATTTGACTGCAAACAAAATCCAATCTGTTAGGGAAGTAGAACTAACTACACTCATGCCCCCAAGCCTTCAACAAGGCAAGGCATCATAAAACTTTGTTTGCAGAAAGCCTATACAATATTTTACCTCTTAAATGCATTGACTTGACATTCAATTCCATTGACATGACCCTCAATGAATATGAGAGCAGGGAGAAATTATTATCACAGATGGATGGCACTTGTAAAGTTTCAGCTCACATCAACTGATGAATAGAACAAAATATATGCAGCTGGCGATACAACTTCACTTGGAGATAATTCTGACACCTCATGGTCATCAAACTTGAACCATCTGAAAAGATTGAAACTATAGTTAACCTGTGAATTTAACTGCATTCCCCACAAAAATGTTTCGAGAATGCTTTTTTTCTCAAAAGCATTAAAACTGTAAGTAAAGTAGCAGAATAAAGCTAAACTATGAAATATTGAAATTAAATTATTGACTTTGTAATTACACACACTTTATTTAAAAACACAACCCAGGTTTTGACACTGAATGACATCATGAGGTGATGATTTCATTTCAATATGTTATGCTAATTCTAACATAGTTACGCCGGAGACAAATCCAAATTATGACTTTCAAAAAATGTAGTTATATCTTCATCTAAAGCTTTGAAATATCTTCATCAGGGGCTTTCAAAAAACCATTAAATGCAGTACAAATAAAATGAAAGAGGGGAGAACTTTAGACAAGGGAAGTTGTGGGAAGAGAAGGATAGGCATGTTGGATGGAATGAAAGGAGGCAGAATGGATGTAGAATTGATGAATAAGTTACTTTATTGCAAGATGTCAGGCTGTATCCATCCTAAATATACCTTCATTTGTTAGTTAGGGTTTACGAGTATAGTAGTAGGTACCACCAGGGACCATCAAAAACTTACCATAAGCCAGTACACTACTGCTAACAACTACAGGAAGTACCAAGTCTTTCAATTACATGGATGACAAATTTAAATGACTATATTTAAAATTTCTTTCCCTTAAAAAAATATTTAAAATTTTGCCCCACAGATTTTTCTGCATTTGTATGCACACCTTTAAGTAAATCAATGGTATATGGTAAGGGGTGATTACAATAATGTAAAGAGGAGGGAGTACGAGGTGTGACAAGGTTTTAATGGACAGGATTAGGAGTTTAACATTGAAATAATTGCTATTTTTATTTTACATCTGTTAGCTCTGGAATATATATTTTTCTACTGTTAAATTTTTGGTCCAACTGGTATAAATAAATTGAACTACAAATAACTGTTGAGATTTTGTGAGTGAATTCATCCAATATAAAATCTTTTAAAAATTCAAATTAGCATTAACATTCATAATAAATAATTCACTAATTCAAAAGCAACAGTAGCTACACCTGTAACAGTGAAAAACTTACTCTTAAAAGTCCCCTTTACAGCATTTTATGAGATCCTACCTAATTTATCTAATGTCCAATCAAGTGTAGCTGCCTCTTGCCACATGAGATAAAGCATACTACAGTAGATATAGATCAATAATTGTATACATCTATAATATGTCCACACACTTAATTTACAGGAATTAATTTGGCACCAAAATGTGAAAAGAAACAAAAATGCATCATTTGAGACTGACTCCCTGAATGTTAATGAATGCTTACTTGTTGAAATTGCTACTCTTGCAATGAGCTGTGTAATGCCCCCCATCCATCGTGCCATAGTGGTTGGACACACCATATAAGTTGTAAAGGACTGAATTTCTTTTGCGGGCTGGATTGTATCCTGACGTGAGCACCTCAGTGCCAACCCATTGTGACACATCCAAGTCCTCGAGGGGAAAGTCGACCATTGTCTGACGTTTCCTGCACCAACCATCACTTGTAAACCTGTGCAAATTAAAACATTGTATCTTAATTTAATACATTCTAGAAAATTTTAGCTTGCTTTACAAAGACCCAACAACATAAGTTTGTTCAAGACATGGACCATTTAAGCTGAATACTGATTAAAATTAATTTATATCTTGTAGTAGCAGCAGTTCTTAAATGACATTTTCATAATAAAATTAATTTTTTTCATATGCAACTGGTTTTTGAATATTCACTTTAATGAGATCAAATATATGCAACTGAATCACATTTCTCTCCACACTTCCTCAATTTCTGACTATGCTACCCCTACCTAATTACTGACCTATCTTTAATAGTGCCAATGACCTTGGCTGTTTGTCACCTACTCTTATAATTACTTCTACTACAACTCTGTTTCATCCTATGAATAATCAGGTAAAATAAGGTCTCAGCCCATTATAAATCAGTTATGTTGTGCAGTTTGCAGTTACATTATGCTTAAGCAGTTTGGAGTAAATAGTGAGAAATATTGTCACATATTAACATAGATCATAATTTACAGATCATCAATCAATCATTCAAATTAATTTTGTATCCTACTTATGGTACTTGCGTTATCACAACTTGAAATTATGATAGGTTTCAAACAGATATTTTCGAGAGGATAAGGTACCAATTAAATACCAATTGTAAATTATTTTTTAGCATTGTTAAAAATAACAAAAAAAGAAAATGCTCACCCTGGATCTCATGCTACCTCATAGATATACCTACCAATGAATATAAAACAAGCGACAAAATGGTGCTATACTAAAAGTTCAATCAAAAGTCTTGGTTGGAGTGTGTGTTTATAAGACATCACTCTAGTGTACATAAGCATTTTCATGATAATTTGTTCGTAACTTTGCATGAGTATGCCTGCTTATAACACATGTCAATGGATAGCAAAAGCATGCTTTTCTCCCCACTTCCATTTCTAAAATTAAAAAGTGAAACCGGAAAACATTTGATTTAAAAAGTCAACAGTGTAATGAAGATGGTGCTGAGGTTATTAGTTCAATTAAAACCCTACTTATTGGAAATAGTACTTGCCTTTTGAAATGGATGACTAGAATTCGTGGAAGGATCCAAATATCAAACTTTTTGCTGGCATCTCTAGGTTCCTTACATTTTGGACAATTCCAACCACTTATGTGCTCCCCTTTGAGGTATAAAGACATACAGTCCTAAAAAAGATTACAAAACATGTCATACAGCCAGTTGTTCATATTCATTCCAGTCAGCCATAAACACAGCACAAAATTTTCACTGGCAGGTGGTTACAGAAATATTCAATTATGATTTCATAATTTTTCAGTCTGATGGTATTATATTTTTTTTTCGAAAATATCCTGCAGTGACATTTATCAAAAAAATTACCTAAGAAAGTAAATGTATATTTGAAAAGGTAATAAAAGGACTTAGAAATTCATTAGGCTCCAGCCACATGCATCTTGAAGGCCAAATGCTCTGAATGCCAACTGAATGTGACAAGAACAATCAGAAATGAATCTCCATGAAAAAAATTCTTTTCAGCTCTGTAGTAATAGAATTATAATTTTTAGAATTTAACAAAAAAAACAGTAATATTCGTTCCAGCTGAATTGTGCTACTTTTGTTATAACTTGTATCTAGTATGACAGTAAGGATACCAAATTAGTAATTCATTTGTTTAGTGCAAGTGTAAAATGAGGTGTAAGGCCATTCATAACACTGTTTTAGCTACTTTCAATTCGACTTTTGAAGCATGATCAAGGAAAGCACTGTCAGAGGAAATTATGTAGGAGATGTGGACTAGAATGTGAAAATTATCATACGAGTATGTGAAAGATATTTCGCTTCATTATCTTTCTACACATTTGTACTAGCACTGGCAAAGTCCAGGTGGACAGGTTTTAATAAGGCCAAGAACTGTCTACCTGGGTTCACAGGTATTAAAAACCCCAGGCTCTCAACCCAGAATACTGGGAAAGTGAAATTTTCAGGAATATTCAGCAAGATGGACTCCAAGACTTTCAGTGTTTGTGATTGGCCATAAAACTATCAAATATTGAGAGAAGCTGAGCTGTTGACTTCTAGTGGGTACAGAGAAAGTTGCAAAGGAGGCCTGGGTCATTTTTGCTGTGTATTCCAGCAAAGACTGTGCAATGAAAAACACAGCTACTATTGACAGACATCTATTTCTCAGTTTCCTTATTCTTTTTCATTTATTTGATCGGGGCTTACCCACATATCAAAGTAAAATAAATGAATTTACCACAGGTATAAATCTGAGTACATGATACAATTGACTTTTCTTTGCATCAATCTATTACAGTTTCTGGCATAACTTGGTGGAAAATCTTCATATTCACATAATAATTAAACAACTTGGCTTTTCCACTTAAAATTTTTTAATCTCACGACCAGTTTGTCAAACAAAAGTAGCATACCTTAGAACTTAAACTCAACATGCAATTAGGTGAAATTGAGGATGTCCAGAGACATAAACAAGGTTTGAATTGAGTCCTCAGATCGAATGCCAAAAATTACAATTCTGACCTGAACTGAACTGTCAAACGTTAGAAAATAATGATTGAATACTGCTTCCTAAATGTGTTGGATTTGCTAGAACAGCCATCAAATTCCCTAAGTTGGACCTCAGCTATCCTAAAGAGTAGCATTCGCCATTAGCATTGTTTGTTCATAGATCAGGAGACACCCTGAAAATTTAAGTAGCTTCTTTCGTGAACCCAATACGTAAATTACTCACAGCAAGAGAACAGCGAGTAGCATTGGGAGGAATGGGCAGTGACAAGTTGGAGAATGGCTCATAGGTCACCGATTGTTCACCACACTGCAAACAGCACACAGTAGATGCCTGCTGCCCATAGAACAGATGCAGCACAAGGGACTCATTTAGGCGACAGAAGTCATTCCATGCTCTTATCGCACCTTCTGGACCAGAGGCATTCTGTGCAGGCGGATGAGACGGACTGTTTCCTATCTTGTTGGCTCGATGACCAGCCTAGTAAAAAAGAGATTGCAAGGCAGCCAATCAATTCATTTCTTGAAGGCTGAGTAGAGCAAACCTTTCATTATCCTAATGAATACATTAGGGTGCACCTAATGGCAAAAAAAAACAAGATGTTAACTTCCCCAATTAACATTATTACAATATTAAATCATTAAAAAGACAACAGATCCAAAAAAGACATATTTTGGACGTGGAAATTCCTTAAAAATGATGAAGAGTAACTTTATGTTAGCATTAAAGTAAGCTATAAATTTCATTTTCTTGGAAGGGAAGGTCGTCATTACAAGTTACTTCAAAGGCATTACATTATCTCCCCAAAATGAGACTGAACAATTTGGAAGTCAAGAAGAATAGTTTTAATAGAATAAATTTAACTAATGCTTCCTTTGAGTAAGCTTCCTCCATTAAATTTTACCATACAAATAATTTACAGACTAATTATTTTATCACATACACTAACTTACTCGATTCAAATCTTCATGCAACCAGTCCATCAATATGGTGAGGAACTCATGAGAATCTTGCTGCTCATGGCCAGCAAATGCCTTCTTGTGCATGCCCACAACTCCCTTAAATATATCAAGCAGTTCCATGAAACAAACAAATGCAAAAGAATACACTTCCTCATATCCTTGTTGGATTAATAGTATTTTTAAAGCAAAGGAAGAAATAAAAAAATAGTACATGGCTTAGTTTCAGCTTATAGGTCTAACAGCTCATAAACATGGTGTCTAATATCAAATGAAAATTACATAAATTTGAATGAACTCAAAATTATAGAAAATACTCGGCAATAGTGTTATTCTGACAGAGTATCACCAAATGTTGTGATCTCTTAATATTTAATACAGAAATTAAGTGGAAATATTAAATAAGGATTTAGAGTGAAAATGACTTGTCATTGGTACAAATATATTTTTGGTAAATTTTCAAATTTATTAGTAAATGAGGATTTTTCTCATGAAATTCATTATCCTCACTGAAAGAGGCACTAGTGTTGTGCTAAATAAGAATGATAAATAAAATGTTGAATTAGATAGGAAATTCCACATTTATTAATGTTAAATTTTCTATGCAAAACCTGATCTCTTCCCCTTGCTCCTTTAATGAACAGCCATAATCACTGAGTAGGTAAATTCAAGATGTATAGTGCTCCAAATTAAATAGAATGAGTGCCTACTTTTAAATCCCTGCATGCAATTGAACGATATTCTCCACTCCAAAGGGCACGGACCAATGCAGCTACTTCCTCAGCAACCTCACCACGCAACTTTGTACTACGGTTAACATCTTCCCTGAAATATTTTAGGAAAAATTATTCCAATCATATATTGTATCATTAACTCAAAAAAGAGCCTAAAATGGATTTGGAATGACTTCTTGTGGCTTAATAAGCATCAATTTCAGCAGTAATTAGCATGTCAGCATAATATGAGGGTGTTTTTTTTTCAACATCCAATGGGCCATTAAAAAAAGACAAGTGATCATTAAAAAATTATTTTATCACTAAAGGTTATGCACACTTATGGTTACTTTTTGACACAATCACCTTGATGACTGAAGAATTTTTTGTACCTGTGGACAAGCTTTACAATATCCTCTTCATAAAATGTTGCCACCAATGACTTTAAATGAGTCTTGACGTTGTCTTTAAGTTCCTTGTTGCTTTGGGAGCTCTGCCCTCCAAGCCACTTCTTCAGTTCAGAGAAAAGATGGAAGTCACTCAGTGCTAGGTTCGTACTGTAGGGCAGGTGATCGAAAATGTGCCATTGAAATTGCTCAAGGAGCCATTGGGTTACACCAGCACTGAGAGGATGAGCGTTGTCGAGGATGAGAAGAATTCCAGGAGTCAACTCTGCAAACTTTATAACGTTTCACAGTAAAAACCTGCATTAATCGTTGTCCCCGGGTGCATGAACTCTAAAATCAACACACCTTCATGATCCCAAAACACGGTAGCCATAACATTTAGATTGCTGAAAGTTGGTTTGATTTTTTTTTGATCGCACAGCATTAACGCTAGACAAGTGACAGGCAAGTGGTGTGCCTAGTAGGCAACAGAGCATCTCCTGCACCAAACGCTCTGCCACTGTCGAGCTCAAGTCATCAGACTGTGCTGAGTAGCAGTAATATAAACATGGCCACCTCAACTGATTCTCCCACCAAGTGTGAATTGTGAATCGTTATTCGTTTCCTGCAAGCAGAAGGGAATAGTGCCACAAAAAGTCATCAAAGAATGAGCCAAGTGTATGGAGAAAACTTTATGATTGATGGTGTTGCGCATGAATTGTGTCAAAAATTTGAAGATGGCCGAAGTGATGTGCATAATGAAGGCGGTCAAGGACGCAAGTCTGTCTCCACAGACAGCCTTGTTCAATAAGTTGATAACAGTCAGAGAAAAACATAGGCTCACCATGGAGGTTTTGTCTATGGAATTTCCTGAAGTTTCAAAATCTTCTCTGTACTCTTATCATTAAGGAACATTTAGGTTACAAAAAAATTTGTGCTTGCTGGGTCCCAAAACTGTTGACTGACAGCCATAAAACTCACCGAATGGCTTCAGCATTGACATTCCTTGGCCGTTATACCACTGAAAGAGATGACTTTTTGAATTCAATTGTGAACAGATATGAGACAAGGATTCAATATGACTCGCCCAAAACAAATTGACAATCACAACTATGGAGTCACACAAGTTCACCAAACAAGCCCAAAAATCAAACAATACTTCAAAAATTGAAATAATATGGCGACCGTGCTTCGTAACCAAAAAAGTGTGTTGATTTTTGAGTTCATGCAGCAGGGGACAACCATTAATGCAGCTTTTTACTGTGAAACATTATGAAGTTTGCGGAGAGCCATTCAAAACAAAAGAAGAGACATGCTGACTGCTGGAATTCTTCTCATCCATGACAACGCCCGTCCTCACAGTGCTGGTGCAACCCAACGACTCCTTGAGCGATTTCAATGGCATATTTTGGATCACCCACCCTACAGTCCCGACCTAGCGCCAAGTGACTTCCATCTTTTCCCTCAACTGAAGAAGTAGTTTGGAGGGCAGTGCTTCCAAACAAACAAGGAGCTTCAAGACAACATCAAGACTCATTTAAATTCATTGGCGGCAACATTTTATGAAGAGGGTATGGTAAAGTTTGTCCACAGGTACAAAAAATTCCTCAATTGTCAAGGTGATTGTGTCGAAAAGTAACCATAAGTGTACAAAAATTTTAGTAATGAAATAATTATTTGATGTCCACTTGCCCTTTTTTATAGCTCATTGAATGTTGAAAAAGAACGCTCTCCTATAAGGGTCACTTAGCATGGAAAGATTCTTTTTTTTTTAAGGTTCAGCAATATGTAGCACAAAAATTCGCAGAGAATCTAAACACAATTATAAGATTGTGCCACTGAAGCAATGAAACAAATTTTTTGCCAGATGCCCTCCAAGCATCATTTATAACTTAACATATAGGTCTTTTTTATGTTAATCAATTCTATGGACACCATACATGCTTCAGTCAAGTGCAATGAAAGTACCAATTGCCAAACTAACACTGCTGAATCACATCTTAGATCCCAAATAGCCAAAGCAATAAATAATTAAGTATTTATGACAATTTTTTACATGCGAATTCCATAAATTAATTTGAATTCCTCTAAACTATCTCATTAATAAAACAGCACAGATGTATATACATTTAGAAGAGATTTAGGATTCTGTAATCATATTAATTTTCTCAGTCATAAAATGAAAAAAAATTAAGAGATCATCAAAAAATTGAATAATTACCTATACTGCCCATCACAGAAGTACTTTACTAGGCTGGTTGTGTGGTTGATGCACTGCAAGATGGAATTCATGTAGCAAGAATTACCCAAGTTACGAAGTCCTGTTAGGCCGCGACCCTAAAAAACGAAACGGCAGCATAAAATACTGGATTTTTTAAAAATATGGATACACAAAATGCTGAAAAGCCAACATTCATTGCAAATGAAAAAAGGAACTGCCTATTCAACTTTAAATAAAATTATTATGACATGACCTAAGCTTGGCAAAAGGGTAACATGGTATTTACAACTAGAAAAGAATAATATTTTCAGGTACACAATATGTTGAAATTAAAATTTTGGTGACCGCCCTCAAGACAATATATTTTTTCTTAGATTCTTAACGTTATGACAGCTGAGAGAGATGAGTCCTATTCTCAATGATTTATCACACAATGAATTAACTACTACAAGAGAACATAATTCTTCAATAAAAATGTATTTAAAATTTTTCAGTAATTTAAAATGGTGCAATAGTTCCAGAGGTTACAACCAAAGTCCATCCTGGTAATTAAAGGTTCTACAGGTGCAACAACTTTTCTTCAGGCCACTAAACTTAAGTAACAAAGCTCAAGTTTGCCCAACTAAGCTTACAACAACCAAAAAAATCAAAACATATTCTTTACATAATACATGTTTGATTCTACTGGCACCCAATGGTCACTTGAGATTTTTATCAAAATTTTAAGCAAATGTCAATTCCTAATTCATTCCAGAAAATCTCAATGGCTAGTTAATGTAATGTTTCAGCAGTCAATAATATTTTCAGAAAAAAATTATTCTAATGCAACATTTCCAATGATGAAGTATACTCGAAAGAGAAGAAACAATACCAGAAAGTAAAATCTTCAAATACTGAATTCTCTCTTGATGCTGATTTATTTTCAGAATGTTAATGGACCTATCCAACACTTAAGAGCAAAAATTTATTCATAAGAAGTCACTCCACTCCATGGATACACACACTGCAGTAGATATTTACTTGTGGTCAATGAAACTCATAAATACACCACATTATAGTATTACACTTTAATTTTACATACACAAGAGACTTTGTACCAAATAACTAAACCAGGGACCCTGAGCCAAAATGTTTTGTGTGCTCTCTTAAATAAATACCGCACGGAGTTCTTCATAATTGGCTATTTAATCACTACTTCATGAGTAAATACTGAAATTTTTGCATCCTCAAAAGGTTCATCAAAAATTTATTTTTGATCGATCATTTTGCACAACACTTTCCTACCTTTAAATTAATACCCAGATAAATAAAACAGTTTCTGGCGTAACTTGGTGGAAAATCTTCATACTGACTTTTAATAATCAAACCACTTTACTTTTCCACATAAACTTTTTAATTTTTACAACCCAGGTTTCGTTATAGCATAACATCATCAGGTAAAAATACAAGTCAAGCACCGTATATATACATACCTCTGGGCGGAGGGGAAGAGGAGGGAGGAAAGAAAGGATTGGTTGAGCTATGAAGAGGGGGGCTAAAAGTCTATGGTTTGAGGTGGAGAACCCTGGGTTGTAAAAATTAAAAAGTTTAGGTGGAAAAGTAAAGTGGTTTGATTATTAAAAGTTAATACCCCGATTTACAAATGTAGGATTAGTGGGGAGAGGAAATTTTGGGGAGCCAATTTCATGGTAAATAACGTATTCAAAAGGTCATGCTACTGCCCTTTTGCTACTGATTATGGAATACAAAAAATCCTCAGTACAGAGGAAAAGTCTCAAGAGTTGTCATTAAAAGTAGAAAAAAATGTTTAATGAGAATTAAGTAATATTGGTCACAGTATTGTCCAATGAGCTACAGGAGTGAATAAATGTGAATGTTACATAGTAAAAAATTATGCAGTTTGAAGCAAAAGTCAAATATTGTTATCCTGTAATGAGAATTTCATTATACTTTTTAAAGAACTTCATTTAAAAATTTACTAGGTTGATATCCCTAATACAAGTCATTAACTCCCTGGCAAGGAAGCCACTTTTCATGCTGCTGACTCCTCTTGCACTAAGTTCCAATCCAGCCTCAATTCATCACTGAAATTACTTCATCTCTTAACTTTTAACCAAAGCTTAAATTCTCAGAAAAAACTCTACAGTACTTTTACCACATACTCCTAGTAGATAACTTATCTTTTCTCATGAATTCGAAACAAGATTAAAAACATTGTTTTTTAAATAACGTGATCATTTAAATTTAGAGTGCATGAGAAATCAAACTGCATACCAATTTTATTGATAAAAAACACCCACAAATGAATACTTCACGTAACACAAGGATATTATGATTTTGCCAAACTATAATCATATAACATTCACCTTTCGCAGAGGGATGCACAAAAGGGAGTGAGTTGGTATGATGCGAAATTTGGACACCAACACCATTGTGCAGCATCAACACAACACTTGGTCGCAACAATGTCATTGAGGCCTAGATGGTTTAAAATGAACACAGGTGAGTTGGGGTACTCCAGCTTCTCGGGCTAACACAAGGGAGGGACTATCCACAGGGATCTTCCTCCGGATGAAACCACGACTAATACTGAAGGCATTGGGGTTCCCCATGGCAGGGGAGGCTGGAGGATGGAGGGGAGAGGAGGGGAGGTTATGGAGGGGTAAGGGGGTCAATGAGTGGAGGGAGGGGGGATCAATGGAGAGGGGAGGGGAACTCAATGGCCACCGGGGAGGGGGCAGGGGGAGAGAGAGAGAGAGAGCACTCACACCAAATGGAGTGGCAAACTGGAGGCAAAAAACTTATTACGACTCATCCCTTCCTTCGTGGGAAATTGCCTCAAGGGTTTAAGTCGACTCGCCGCGACTTTTCAAACATGATTTCCGCACCAAAGAGCCGTCTTTTCCCTTCCAGGAGCATCTCTGTCCTTCCCACACAATCTTCAAAATTGATCGCGGTGAAGAGTACTTGGTTGAAAATGTTTAGGCGATGAGCAAACGTACCTACCCAAGCGTATTAAACCTTTAAGGGGTACTCCCATGAGTAACACTGGAAGCAAACCAGTTGTTTCAATTGATTATTCTCATTGAATGTGTCCCTACCGACGCAAACCCATTGGAAACTATAGTTTCAATGCTCGTCAGGAATTCTTTCGCGCCGGGATTCTTTTATTTACACGGAGATCCCGAGAAACTGAAAAGGGAATCGGGAGTGTTTTCGCTATCGCCGGGATTGTATCCTCCAGTCAATATGAGTTTTGACATAAGTCAATATTCAAACAGAAAAATTCTAACACACAATTTACGGTATGGACAAATGGGCCGAGGGCGGAGGACTCGTCGGCAAACGATAAGGGCACGGATTTCAATATCGCCAGCTCGCACGAGCGTCAAGCCGGTTCCCACTTGATATTCCGAAAAAGAATCCATGGATCAAGTATCCTCAGCCGTTTCAAGCACCCTGTATCCCACAATACAGGTCCTACAGGTCCGAATGCACCCAAACATTTCATCAGCAATGCTAATTAAAAATTCCGTCGACGGCGACTTCTTTTGAACAAAAGACGTCTAAAAACAAAGCACCGGTTGTCAGAAAAAACCCGCTATTTTGATAACTAACAATTAATAAATGGGGTCAGCCATACTGTATCATAAACAGATTAGCTTAGTATCCTTTTACAGCAAAATCCTTAGACTGCGGCTCGAAAAGGTCATTTTGCCGCATTTTCGATTTCAGGATTAATATTGCAAAAATAAAGAGGAAAAATACCAGCAGAGTGTTTTGCTTTGGAGAACTTACGACTTTTTTTTACTAAAAAGAGACTTCTACGATTAAACAAAAAATTCTCATTACTCTAAAAAGTCTTGTACTCTATTAACCACAACGCGCTCCGGCGCACTGCGTCATTTTAAAGCCAAATATATTTTGATCGTCATTCTCATTAATAGATAGCAGAATATGTTATTTTAATCAATAATATAAACTTGCGCAACCGTTAATTCATGTCACCGCTCGTAACGATGTCTCCAAATCGAAAACAATTTTTTGGAAGCACGTGAACTCACGCAAATGTTAACCGATGACGTACGCTGCCGCAAGCTGATCCTAATCGACACTGTTCGCGAATTAATGAATACGACGCGCAGCCGGAAAGTAATACGCGCCACTATTGAAATTCTATTTCGGGGTAAGCAAATCCATCGTAAAAAAATCTGATAAATAGGAAATACGTGACTATCCAAACTGCTGAGGTACGATTTTTATGAAGGTTTTCATTCACGCACAAAGTAGGAACCTACTTGCGGTTCGCTTTATAATTGAATTACAGAAATTGGAAACTTGAACTGAAAGAAATCAATGCCTGGCATAATTTAATTAGGGTAATTAGAACTGGAAACAATATCAGAATTTAATAGTTGTGCCGTTTCAACTGAAACTCGCACAAATTCTGCAAGCATTTTACACCCAACGTCCACATTTCCTGTATTCTGGCATCCGTTATTATTGTTAATGATGTTTATTACAGCACTATAAAATGTAGTACACATATCATGCATTACACACCTACTATAACACGCGATACAAAAATTTTCAGAAAATAAATGCTGATTAAAGATGTTTTCAAAACGGCTCCATGTTGAGGTGGTCAATTTAGTTATCATAGATGTGAACAGCACGAAGCTGTTTCCCAAGTCTTGACAACTACAGCGACATTTTTTTAATCACAAAAAAATAAATATCGAAAATATATTTCAGTTTACATAAACCATGGGCTCACAAGAGGAATATTAAATGGTATTTGGACGTTAAATTATGCAAAGGGAGAGAAAAAACTGATAAATATCAGATGAAGTAATTGTTCGCATTTGGAAAGCATCGAAAAAATTAAAAGAGCGACGAAAAACGACGAGCCAAATTACCAACTATACTTGAAATGAAAAATTCATATTTGCAAATTAAAAACCCTTCTTCATTTACAAGCACTAAACATTAAAAACTTCATTTATAACTCAGCCATATCCACTTATTCTACTACATAAAATAAATACGACACATAAGATGACCATCCGGGTGAAATAGAGCGTAGCAGCTTGGACTATAGGGCAAGAATTTCGCCGGTGTAAGAATCATTTGCGAGAAGATGGAAATCTATGATATGTTAAGAGAAAAAATTAATATTAACTTTACTAAGGGGTGCTGAATAAATACAAAACCTAGTATTTGAGAAAACAATTGGAGAGAGGAAAACTAACAAAAACTGAAATCCAAAAATGGAGGAGGTTGGAAGTGGGGAAGAGGGAGGAGGAAAATACGCTTTTTGGACGTCATGAAGTCAGGTGGAAGGTACGAAGTACCGAGAAGGAAATAAAGTATGGCAGGGAAGAGGAAGTAAACGCGATAAGTGGTGTAAAATAGTGGCCAAGGACCGTTCTAGAATTAACTCATTCTACACTACCTTCGAATTGAATTTAAAACCATGATAGGAATTACGATAATATACGAAACTATCTCTATCAGACTATGTGCCATAGAGCTGGACCTTGCTTTCACATTTTTCATTACGATGTTCATTCTACCAATGGCACCTGGGATCTCAAAACTGCTTGATATATAAATTTCGGCTTTCATCAAGGGCTACGTTTACATCTATTATTCATTTTCACAACACATACCGAAACTAACCCAGAATAAGATTATCAGCACAGTTAAAATTCAATGACCATATAGTAAACTTAAAACTAACAGACTACAATGCGACTACAAGAAGCTGGGAATCTAATATAATAAACGTCTTTTCCTTTAAAGCTTGTCATTTCCATTATTTGGATGACATAACACAGACGGGTCTCCGGTTTGTTTTTATTATATTAGGCCTAAATCCTTCCCACACACAGCAACAGGAAATTCTGTCACATGCGCTCCCTCGACTTCTAGGTCTTCCTTTCCTATACCCTAAGCATAACACTTCTTCAGCCCATCCTTTCCCTACCTCTAATTTCAAGTAATAATCGAAATTCAGTAAATGAAAATATAAACTTGAAATGACTCTTTCCTCTAACGTCTATAAAACACGTTAATTTTGGAAAAGTAATTTTTCCAAATCAAAGATTAAAAGTAGTTGGTTAGATTTGGGTTTGTCACATGTGGAAAACAAGAGAAAACCACAGCATTTTGTCGTTAATTAGTACTTAACGAAAAAACTTCCCATAGAGATTCGAATTCGCGATCACTCAGAAGTCCCGAAACCGCACAATTCACCCAAGCACACCGCGATGGCCATATCATAGGTATCCAAAAATAACTTTCCCTCTTTAAGAGCAAATACCTACAAGCAATGAGTTAATCTTATCTAATTTCACGAAGACAATGATTCTACTATTTAGGGCACCAGCGATTACATAGTTTCTGATACCCATTGATAGTACATTTTATGAGCAATAAAATGTTTTTCCACGGTCAAATTACAACTCGTTTTGGCTTTTCTTAATAAAGAATGTTTCGATTTTCTATCCTGTATCCATTTCCATTGTAGTTTATCAGCAGCTCAGGTGCTTGGCTCATACACCAAGCCGTTGTTTTGTGGGGCGAGACCTTTCGAAGCAGAATATTTTGAAGACCCGGAAAAAAGGAAAATCCGTTCCATATGAAACTCGGGAAACCTGTGAATTCAAATCCGAATATCCAGACACATAACACCGCAAAGACTCCGGAAACCCTCTACCGAAAATCGAGAAAAATCTTATCAAAATGCGACAAAATTTTTTTTCAAAAGATATGTCATCCTTTATGGTAATATCAAACCCCAATCATAAAAACTCCTCACCGACACATGGGATCTTTAGAAGCAGTTTTGATATGTCAGCCTGGAATAATTTAAAAGTTTACTGTGGAAGCATAGTCAGCTTGATTGGAAGCTTTGAAGCATGGACATGGCAAGCTAAATGCTGATCATTTCGCAGATTAGTAATATTTTATAAGTTTAAATTATTCATAAGTATATTCTTCTATCGGATTTTTATCTGGTATTGGAAAAAGAAACCTTAAGATTTTCTCGATATCTTTACAAGAGAATAAGACGAAGACAATGTTTTAAATGAACGTGTAATTTTTTAATAATTATAACATATCGTACATGATACCAATACTTCAAAACAAGTCCTACAATTTCAATACAATATTAGTACATTAGATTATGGAATCAAAGGAAGCTCCGAAAGTTATTCTCTGCACCAGATATTTCTGTCCGATTCAAGGCATACTATTCCCAGAATTTCATCTTCGTTTTTTCCTATTAACGGTTTTAAAGACTTGCCGAACATCCCATAATCATAGTCAACGCAATTGTAACAAGATAGTGCTTAGTAATATTAGGGTAATCCCGACTTTAATTCAGCCGCGTTTATGCTCCCTGCTTCCGTCATCCTCCCTTGACCGTTAATTTCACCCCTGAATGACCTCTGCCAGCGGGGTTAATCAATATCGTTAACAAGAGTGCAAGGTCGTTGGATTTGGTCAAAAACGTAACCGGACACTGAAGATTAAAAAGAGAAAAGACCGCGCCCTTGCAAAAAACACTCGTTCAGCAATTAACGTTTATTTCAAGGCTTCCGGGACTGTGAAAAAAAGGACACATTTTCCTCAAAGAGGATTATGATCTACCTTTTGAACTCCAGGACCTATTAACCCCACGCTTTCTCCGTGACGTCGAAGAGTTCTTTTTTCGTCAACGCTAAACTAAATGGTCCACCGTCGTGTAAGATTTTTTTTCCTTTCCGATGATGCAGGAAACGAATTGGAGTGGAGGAGTTTGGCCATTCTTTCCGGTCTGACAAAAACTTTCAGAGAACTCGATCGGTGTTTACGTAAAATTGCGACCATAGAGGAGAGTCATAATGGAGCTCGCCTCCTTCATTATGAACCGGAACCCGCCCTTGGTGCCCACTGAAACTCGAACTGGAAATTCCCTGATAATTCCATACTTGCCATTGTGAATATCTTAAGATTTTCCCGGAGTTCTGACGGGACGAACCAAAGTTGGTTTCTTTGTTTTTAGGCATCATTTAGCTACTCCTCGACCTATCGCCACCGCAGTCAATTTTCACCCACACTGAGATTAATTTTGGTTATTTTTTTTTATTTTTCAGGCGGTATCAAACTGATCCTAATCCTACGACAGAAAAATGGGAAAAATGAACGAGGCAGAGCGAAAGAGCACATGAAAAAAACCTCTTGGAAATCATAAAAACCCCTCATCCAAAGTTTCATTTTTCTTCATCCACACTATAAGAATTTTGGACATAGGCAAAGTTAAGAAAATTGGATTAAATGGAAATATGACGCAACAGAAGCATGAAACCAAAATGGACCGATTAACAAGTTGAAGAAGAAGGTTTCAAGAAGAATGATGAGAGATGACGATTTATGGAAAAAGCTACAAGGGAGATATAATTATAAGGCATTTTTGAAACACGACTGTTTCCTGGAGACAGTAATGGAAGGGAAATTAATAGGGGAAAACTATGAAAAAATGTCCCGGAATAAGTGAAAAATCAGGTAATCGGAGACGTAAAAGCGAATGAATATGAAAGCGCTAACAGAAATGAGAGTGGAACCAGCGTCACACTAATCCTGGAGTTGAAGAACATTGACGAAGATGACAAGTGTGAATGATGGAACAACTGCAGGCGGATAATGAAATCAATAAAAAGGGTTCCATTACAGAAAGTACTAAAAATTCGAAACGATATTTGGAATTGGTTCAACTATAGTATGGGACCATCATGAAGAAGGAAAAATCAAAAACTGGAAAAGGTGCAAAGAAAGGCTGCCCGATATGTACTGGGGAAGAATAGGAGGATGGAGAGTGTGTCTGACATGCTAAAAACGCTGGGCTGGGATCCTTTACAAACTAGAAGGAAAGTAAGCAGACTTTGTGGAATGTTCCGCATTCTGAAGGGGAGAAAGCTTGGGCAGATCTAAGGAAAGAGGCGGGAAACCCGAATTTTATAGGGAGAAATGACCACAAAGTTAAGGTAAAATGCCGGGCACAAAGAACGAATTAAAAGAATTTCTTTTCTAAATTAAACAATTGTTGATTGAACACCTTACCTGCAGAAATATTTGAGCCATTTTCTAACAGAGTCCATACTTTTTAGAAAATATGTTAGGAATACATGTAATAATTTGATTGATGTGTGGTGTAAAGTTATATGTAACAGCTTAATTTTTTTATTTCTTGTTGATTGGGAAACATATGTGAATGAGATGGGGATTTTCTTTTTTTATGTATGTGTTACAGATTGGTGTTTGGAAATTTCCTTAAAGTGTATTTTTTCTCATTTTATTTATTATCTTTTGTGATATTGATTGGATTTCAGAAATCATGTTATTTTTCCAAGGCAAGTTTATTGTAATACTTGGGACTTGTGTGCCACCTGACATTTGCCTATTTGCACATGTACATTTTAATAATAATTATAATAATAACTTTCACTCAACAAGATTGAGTAGTTATTTCCTTAAAAACTCACATAATTAGTCATGAGCGCAATTCTTTGGGATTTCCCGCACATTTTCACGATTTACCTACTCTCTGAGATTTTCTGGATTTATCAGGCTCCTTGAAGGTTCTGTTCCCAATTACGTCGGCTAGTAAACAAGAAAGGAAAAGGGTTGTGCACGTGCGCTCGTGTATAACTGTGGAGAACATAGAAATCTAAAGGCGCCGCAGGATTTTCGGAGTCCACATAACTGCACGGAAACAGCTGTATAACACACTAGCGTAAAATATAACTTTCTCGCGCCTTGCGATTATTGCACACCGATTACTCCGGCGCAATGCGGTCTGCATACGCTCGCAGGTGTAACCTTAAGGGAACCCCGCGGAAGAGCTTCGCGTCACCGACGACGACAAGACCGCCAGCTCGATTATCTCATGAGAACTCAACCTGACACATTTTTCACACCTCCCGGTGCTTCGCTCGTACGAATTTGCACTCTTGAGGAACGAGACACGAGTTTATGACGTGGGCGAACTTGTAAAAGCATTGGGTGGCTTCGAAGTTACTCTTCGATTACATCCCACCCTAATGGACACGGCTTCCTAAGCTGTGAATCAGACGGATCTTAGATCCAGGTAAAAAAGTTACAAGAAATACTTTTATAATTTTTTGTTTTAAACGCGAACATATAATTTTAGACACATGCAAAATATCAAATAGAATTACGAATGAAATGCCTTGATATCACTGGGCTAAGTGGCAAAGTAATGATGAGTTGTCGATTTTGGAATCAAATTATTGAAATTAAAAACATCCGAAAAATATGACGATATCAGGACTTTGGTCGAGTTAAAAATAACTGATGATAACTGAAAACACAATACTAAATACCATTTCTCAACTCCTATATTTTCTGCTTCCCTTCATTCTCTCTAATATACCTGTGTCAGAAATATAATATTTCTTGAAACTTAAAGAGAATTCGTTATTTGTAAATTCGGGTAGAAAATGACGGGAGAATCAGCCCAAGACAAAACCACATGCGGCTATTAACCATGCGCGCTGAATTACTAAAACTATCTTTTAAAAATTGGCACTATAAATTTCCGTGAATCATAATGAAAACGTAGTGAATGACGTGAAATGAAGAACAGAAGAGTAGATGGGAGAACAGGAAATAAAACAATAGGATTCGATTATAAACAACAAAAGGCGGAAAGGGTTTAAGACATTTTACTTCACCTGCAACGGATGGCGACCTTCATGGTTTACGTAACATGCACCTCAATTAAGAACCGGGATAGGTTCTTCCGTAGCATCTACATATTCATGCCTATTATTCCGCAATCTTCTGTAGGGGTATATGGAGACGGTGTTCTGGCATTACTATTCGGGAAAAATGAATTCCCAGAACGTTGAATATGTAATTAACAGCGTTGATAAAATATTAGTACTTTAATTAACGATCATTACGTTTTTACGGAGACATCACTGTGTTAGAATTTGACAAACAAGATGGTTAAAAATAAATATATCGAAGTATAAAGAGAAGGATACGTACATTGAAAAAAAATGTGGCATAGTACGTGTATTTAAAGGAATTTGATCAGTATGCGAATTTCACAGTTTTGTTCACTGTTTATATGGTATTATACGGCCGTTAAGGCTAGGAGTAATAGTAAGAGAAGATCCATATTAAACCAAGAACTTTAAACATTTCGATGAAAATTATCACGATCAATCATTTTAGGAAGGCGGAAATTACAATCACATTTCATGATAAGGTTCAAATTTTTAAGCGGCCGCAGCTAACGGTGCCGCAATGGAGTCGAAACTCTCCCGCCTTGAAGCACGTCTCGGCGAAGCAGAACGATGCATCTTCCGCGGACGCCCGTTATCTTATTTGCGAGGGCAA